>OW240920.1:31260641-31305955 GCA_933207985.1 Pelobates cultripes | reverse complement strand
GCGTCCTTCTCTGTTTCATCCTTCATTGGTGAAATGATTAATCACATCCAGCTGAATTCTTCATGTTTTGATTGCAGTCAAAAAATCCCGCGTTCCATATCAGCCGAAAACCGGAACCGGAAGTAGACACATACTTCCGCGTTCCATTCAATCGTGCGTTTCAACAGGGAAGATCGAGATGTAAAATATTTATAACATAGCCATCTAGTGGTCGCCAGGGGAATAGTCCCAGATAATAGATATTGGAAACAGTCATATATCTAATAAGACAAAACAAAATAATATCGGCAGCAACATGGAGAAATATAAAGCATGAGTTTATCCTATTAAGATCTTCAATAAATATTTGATATAGATCTAATTACAAGGAAGTGCAAATATAATCCTAAATTAGTGAAAGTGAATAATATAAAATATTAAAGTGATATACTGAATTATTTATTTTTTTTTTTTATTGAAAAAAATATACATAAGGGATTATGGCATAAAAACTTATTTGATACAACTCTATATCTCTGTATAATTCCCAAAAGATAGAAGGGGAATATAAAGAAGAGAAAAAAAGGAGAAAAAGAAGACAAAAATGTCAATATATTACAACATGGAGATGTAGAAACAGACCAGAAACCCAATATGATTTATGTAAAGCAGGCCAAATCGATGTCTACATTTAATCCCATTGGTTCTAGTGTTTTTAGTTGGTGAATCCAAAAGGTTTCTCTCTGGGATAGATTTTTTATCCTATCACCACCACGCCAATGGCGTGGTGGTTTTATATATACCTCATCGGATTCAAGCATACTACTGTGAAGTTCCAACTCCGCCTGACGTCCTAAGATCTGCTGTCTCTACAAGGAGAATCTGCTTTTATGAACTTTCGATAAGTGTTTTGGACTATTTTTTCACTTATCCTATAATTTTAAATCCTATATTTTATATAATTGTTATATTTTATACATTATATATGGTTTACTATACATCTTAGGAGCACCCTTACCTTTCTTTATTTTGCTTATTATATTACAGTCCAAAAAGTTTTGTTTTTTTTAAAATGCAAGCTATTGGGACACCAGTGAGTGAGTGGTGGCACTGGGCAGGCCCTGAAATGCACACCCATGAAGGAAACTGACTGCTATTATATTACAGTCCAAAAAGTTTTTTTTTTTTTTAAATGCATGCTATTGGGACACCAGTAAGTGAGTGGTGGCACTGGGCAGGCCCTGAAACGCACACTCGTGAAGGAAACTGACTGCTGTTATATTACAGTCAAAAAAGTTTTTTTTTTTTTTTTTAAATGCAAGCTATTGTGACACCAGTGAGTGAGTGGTGGCACTGGGCAAGTGGGCACAGTATAAGCTGTGAGCCTGACACACAGGCTGGCAGGCAGGCAACTGCAATTACATTACACAGAAAAAAAAGCAGACTGATGTTCTAGCCCTAAAAAGGGCTTTTTGGGGTGCTGTCCTTACAGCAGAGATCAGATGAGTCCTTCAGGACTGTAGTGCACACTGAATACACTAGCCTAGCTATCAATTTCCCTATCAAATCAGCAGCAGCTACACTGTCCCTCCTCTCACTAAGAATGCAGCTTCACAATGAATGTAAAATGGATGCTGTCCAGGAGGTGGGAGGGTCTGGGAGGGAGGGTCTGTTGCTGATTGGCTGGAATGTGTCTGCTGACTGTTAGGTACAGGGTCAAAGTTTACTCAATGATGACGAATAGGGGGCAGACCGAACAGCGCATATGTTCGCCAGCCACCACTGCATGGTGTGTTGCATGGTCACATGACTAAAGCACAATAACGATCATAATAATCTGAATTAGTGTGGTGGAAGAAGAACATTAAGTTGAGTCTTGATCTACTCACTGGCATCATTGTAAATAAATAATAATTTTTCCCATTCAACCATTGCCCACTTGACCTCCTTAACTATACCGAGACCCACACTTCAACTCCTCCAACTCAAGGAATTATATAGACACATAGAATGTGACGGCAGATAAGAACCATTCGGCCCATCAATTACCCTCTCAGTAAAGTAATACTTCATGATATTATTTTTAAACATTTGCCCCCTCTAATTTAAGACTATGTCCTCTTGTTGTGGTAGTTTTTCTTCCTTTAATTATAGTATTAAAATGTAAAATATACTAACAAAATAACACTACTTCTAGTGAGATGAGAAGCAAACATTGAAAAACAATATTGTAAAACAAATATTTTACTTATTTTCTTATTTGGCATTCTGTTTATTCATACTGTATACAATTCCTATATAGATCTATTTTATCTCTCCACATATCTCTTTTAATTTGCTTTATTTATTCAGTGTTGTTCCATTTTCTTGTCTACTTCGTGCAACGAATAGGAAAATGTTAAAAGTTGCCTTTATTATTTTATTCTGCCTTTTATGGAATCACACAGATAAAAATACTTTTTTGTTAAAAAAAAGTAAAAATGATTGTTTAATTGAGCATGTTTTGTTTCACTAAATCAATCTGTGGGTTTTCTACAAAACACCATACTGCATGACTTTGTCATTCAATTAAATAGTCTAATTTCAACCCACCTCATTTTCCTGCAGTGCCAAATGATTTAAATTTGTGAATCATGTTAAATGCGTGAAATGCTTGAATATCAATTTTTGTTCTCAAAATGATGTGTTGAGTTTTGCCTTTAATAACCATTTGGGGTACTCCCAAGAAGTTTGTATTCATTCTCTAGTTTTTTTTTTCTCAAAAATGGAACAGATGATACAAATTAACTTCATGTTTTAATAACATTAGAAATCCAATTACAATGCAAGTTACATCAAAATTTTAAAGATTCTGGCTCGTTACTCTTGCTTATATTACATTATAGTACATGGGAAAAACCATGAAAAAAAAAAACTGGAAAAATAATAATAATATAGTTTAAAGGAAAACTATAGTGCTAGGAAAACAAAGCTGATTTCCTAGCACTATAGTGACATACAATGACCCCACCCTGAAGGATCCCCCTGTGGCTCTGAAAGGGTCAAAAACCCTTCTGTCATTTACCTGATTCCAGGGCTGGTGTCCCTCGGCTCTGGGTGGTCTCTGCATCTGCTCCTCCTCCACCGAAATTAGCCCGCGGTGGGAAGTAACTAATGAACATGTGCGGTGAGTGCCACACTCACATTAGGACTACCCCATAGGCAAGCATTGCTTAATGATTTTCTATGGAGTTTTAGATGTTGCTGGATGTCCTCATGCATAGCGTGAAGACATCCAGTGTTAGTTAGGCGATCAAAAGTTGCATAATTACACGGAAGTGACTCTAGTAGCTGTCTTGTAGACAGCCACTAGAGGTGGAGTTAACCCTGCAAGGTAATTATTGCAGTTAATTATTGTATAAACTTGCAGGGTTAAGGGGACTGGGGAAGTGTACCCAGACCACTTCAATGACTTGAAGTGATATGGGTTCCTATAGTGTTTCTTTAAAGAACTCTCCAAGCACCTTAAACACTATAGCTCTCTATAGTGCTTATGGTGCGGGGAGCACCTCAATTAATTTTACAGGTGCCACTCTCTCACTCCACTACTGACAATGGAGAGCCAGAAGTTCATAAGCAGATGCTGCAATTAATTGTCCTAAGCAGTGCAGGGCTAGCCGATTGCATGAGAGCATCAGCTGATTAATCTCAGCCAATGAGCTATGTCCTGCATTGCACTTTACATCAGAAAAGTTTATCAATGACCTTCAGAGTGTTAATGAAATCTAAATTGCTTAAATATCATAATGTACATTTGCATTCGATTTTGGATTACTTTTATGAATAAAATAGCTGTGTGTAATAGTGCTGTATTGTATAGTAAAGTAAAGTACTTACCAAAGTTTTATAATTGCCCACATAGATCAGACATCATTTTATCTAGCTCTGTGAGTTGGAAAAAACTAAATAATGAATGCTAGCTAATGTGAAAAATGCACAGAGATACTTTAAATTAATTTAGGAAATGTATTTAAAGAAATAAAAGACTAGTTTCAGTAAGCCATTTCAATTTTAGATGTGTAATAAATATAATTAGACTTGTATAATAATAATAATAATTATTAAACTTTAACTAAACCATTTTTTCAGAAAATTACATTTAGTTCAGGAATTCCGACATCTGTTAGTTTCATGGTGCAGACTGTCCAAATATTATTCATGAAAAAGTTTGGGAAAATTATTCAAATGAACAAAAAATGGCGTGAAAATGGGCCAATCAGTGTACTGCAAAATATGTACATAATAAAAATAATAGTATAGTATCTTTTTGGTGCATTTTAGCGCCATTTGGTTCGCATATCAAATGACAATAAATAACCAATAGAGGGAAAAAGAGAAAGACCAGTTAAAATGTATACTTATATATTATATATTCATTAAATATATAATATATAAATATAGTTTTTGAATTGCTATCACTCACTTCTCACTTGATCTGTGAATAAAAGCAATATGTAGTGGCTGTCTCCCGGCTATCAATCACTATTTTTTCATCAACCATCTCTTTTTTTGATGGATTTACAAATCCCAAAATAAATAAATATGCTTGTCCACCTGCTAGTCCTTTGCTTGTTTATATGTCTATATAGCTTTGGAGATGCGTAATAGGTCCCTACTACAGATAAGCCTGATGAACTGCAATTTGGCCAAAACAAAATGCAAAAGTCTTATAATAATTAACCCTATAATTGCAGGTTTTTAAAGAATGTTGATTGGCATTATCTCACTAACAGATAAGAATAAGACGCTCCAGACCCATAAAACACTTAAGCTTGTTGAAGTGCTTTATGTGTGGAGTTTGTCCTCTTATTTTCATTTTCCAAAAAGTGCAGTTTTTAATAGAAATTGTCACTTTTATATATTAACCTTATTACACACCTCTAGCTGTCCATCACAAACCTGTTTCTGTTACTTCCTGGTCAATTAGCTCAGTGGAGCAAAACTCAAGAGGCAGGCAATTGCTCGGAGCCCCTGCCTAGCAAAGACTAAACATTTTAACTGTATTGGGGAATCTGTAATTGGATAGCCACAGAAATTCTGTATTGGATTGGAAAACAAGTGCTTTCAAAAGTTCAAACCAGGTAGCTGCAGCTTTTTTCAAGCTGTTTTTACAAACAGACAACAAATGAAGTCAGAAACTAAACAAAAAATTAAACTGTAATAATACTACTTAGCAACCTAACTTTTTATTTGGCATTATAAAGGGATGTTAATGAGGTGCAGATTTAAAAAAAAAAAAAGGAAGGGAGGGGAAAACAGTTATGGCAATGGAGGCACAGACATCATACCCCATCAAGGTGACGTATCCTCCCGTTCTCGCCCGAGTTTGTAAGAGTATACTGAGTAAGATATTTGTTGCTAACAACCTTTCCAATCTCTCTAATCTCTCTATTCAAATTTGCCACATTATAAATCTTTTGCTGTACCCTAAATGGACATTGTTGCAACACCCTCTTGGGAACTGAGAAAAAAATTGTCTTCCAATATGCAATCCATTTTTTATGAAATGGAAGAGGAAGTTCCCAGCATCTTAGCCTATCACATGACATATCAGTGAAACACTTAGGCTATCCTTTTTACCTTTTTAAAATACAATAGGAATTGATAGAGCAGCTGAAAATAATAAAAGAAGATAAATGTGAATGGAATATCCAGTACAGAGGACACAAGTTAATGGGCTGGGTATAGCAACCTAAACACATAACAGAATTCAATTGTTTTTGTAGCATACATTTATTTGTGAAATGATCTAACATTAAATTCTATTCTGGGATTTTTATCCGCCTCCATTGCCATTACTGTTTTCCCCTCCCTTGATTTTTTTTAAAATCTGCACCTCATTTACTTCACTTTGTAATGTCTTATAAAGATTTAGGTTTCTAAGTAGTACTAATAAAGTTTATTTTTGTTCCTTTTTTCTTATTACCTGTGAGAATGATATTTGATTGGTGGTACTTTCTGTGGTAGGTTTCTGTCTTCATTTGTTGTCTTTTTTTCAAAAGAATTTGGGTGATGCCTATATTACCTACCTAACTCATTTGAGCATCAGTGTGAGACATTGAGTCACTAATCTGGAGCTTCTTTTTTCTTATTTTTTTTTTTTCTGTTTCTAGATATATACCCCCAAATTCTTAAAGGATCACTATAGGGTCAGGAACACAAACATGTATTCCTGACCCTATAGTCTTAAAAGTACCATTTAGCCCCCCTGGGCCCCTCATGCCTCCATAAATATAGCAAAATCTTACTATATTCAAGCCTGAAGCTGTAACTCTGCATGCTGTTTGTCTCAGAAAAATCAAGCTGTCTGCTGACATCATCAGAAGTAGTAGCCTGATCCAATCACAGTGCTTCCCCATAGGATTGGCTGAGACTGACAAAGAAGCAGATCAGGGGCAGAGCCAGCATGATTCAAACACCGCCCTGGCCAATCAGCATCTCCTCATAGAGATAAAATGAAAATAAGAGGACAACTGCCCTCCTAAAAGTTTGCAATGACATCCAAACTGGCATGGAACAAGGAGCCCTAACTGGAGCTATTTTCCTTGATTTTGCTAAGGCCTTTGACACAGTAGACCACGACATTCTACTGCACAAACTAAAAAAATCAGGTGTTGGTGATCATTCTCTAAACTGGTTTTGATCGTATGTATCGGATCGCTCGCAATATGTGTCCATTTCTGACAGTGACTCCCTCTCCCAGTCACATGTGGTGTTCCCCAGGGTTCCATTCTCGGCCCCCTACTATTTACATTATTTATAAATGATCTGCCTAATGTCTGCCAATCCTCAAATGTACACATGTATGCAGATGACAAAGTAATCTATGCGAGCAAATCCAATCTACCGCAACTTGAGGCTGTGCTCCAAGACCAGTTTACAGAGGTAGAAAAGTGGATCGCAAAAAACAAACTCTTCCTAAACACTGACAAAACTGTCACAATGATCTTTGGAACAGTACTTAAATTACACAAATTACACAATTCCCACCTATCCATCAAAACAAATTCAAATGGCACACTGACCGCAGTCCACTCTTTCAAATACTTGGGTATGATATTAGACCCCAATCTATCTTTTGGCCTGAACATAGAAAAGCTTGCACCTAAACTTTATCCAAAATTAGGTGCCCTGTACAGAAACAAAGCCTGCCTAAGCCCTACAGTAAAGGAAAAGATTGTACAGCAAATGCTGATGCCAATCATTGATTATGGGGATGTAGTATATGCATCTGCATCACAATCCCACATTCATAAACTCAACACATTGTATAACTCGTTCTGCCGATTTGTGCTACAATGTAATTACAGGACCCATCATTGTGACATGCTAAAAGAACTAAACTGGCTATCGCTGGAATCCAGACACACCCTTCATCTTTCCAGCCTTGTTTTTAAGAGCTTTTCTGGGAAACTCCCACCCTACCTGAACAAAATGCTTTCCCCAGCTGTTCCCACTTTCTATAAGCTCCGATCCAATGCAAGCACTTTACTTAGTCTACCTCAATACAAAAAGAAAGCGGCCCGATCCTCCTTCTCCTATAGAGCACCGCAATTGTGGAACGACCTCCTGCACAATTTAAAATCTTCCCTAAGCCTAAAGTCATTTAAGAGATACCTCTCTACATACCTCAAAACAGAATGCACGTGTCATGGTTGATTATATATTTCCAGCCTGTTCTATGTTAAATTTTGTATATATTTTGTATTAATATTGCTTTTGTATTTTGTTGTACCTAATGTAACAATGCAATGATTTGTGGACCCAGGACATACTTGAAAAAGAGAGAAATCTCAATGTATCTTTCCTGGTAAAATATTTTATAAATAAATAAATAAATATGAGGAAAGTTCAGTGTCTGCATACAGAGGGAGGAGACACTGAATTTTTAGACAGCCATGGCCCAGAAAGGATCTCTAACAGCCATCTGAGGAGTGGCCAGTGAAGTTATCACTAGGCTGTAATGTAAACACTGCATTTTCTCTGAAAAGGCAGTGTTTACAGCAAAAAGCCCGAAGGTAATGATTCTACTCACCAGAACAAATTCAATAAGCTCTAGTTGTTCTGGTGACTATATTGTCCCTTTAAGCCCGCAAGGTAGGTCTCATAGCCTCTTAAACTTCTACTTAGCATGTTGCGATCTCATTGCCTGCAAAACCTACAGCTATTAATTCTTAAATCAATAAAAAAAAATATTCGTACTTATTGGTAATTTGAGCAGGTCACTCTATGTGTCTCTTTAGAGTACATGTGCAAATCATGTAATCTGGACATTGACCTAACTTTCTAAAAATAGAGAAAAATATAGGTAGATTTGAAATGCCTTCTTATTTCTTGTGTTAAAAAAGCCAGCATCTAAGAACATTATGTTAAAGAGTTATGCAAAGGAAAAGGAAAGGTACTTTCTTAAGTGATTAATGTCTATAATATTCTGTCACCTAATTAAGAGGTCTGCTTAAAGTCAATGTTGATACACTTCCAGGCATATAACGTTTTTTATATCAGAATATGGAATCTCCTCTTTTCTTAAAATGTAGCCCTCTAGTCATTGCTCCACTTTCTTTTTTGAACAAATATCTTGTCTCATAAATTTTGTACAGATATCTGACAAGGTAACTTATGTCAGCAGACTTGTTAAGTCTGTGCAGCTGAGTGCAGTACATCTAAAATCTGTTCATTTACATTTGACCATTGTGCAGATGGAACATTATTCATACATTAGACTTTTTAAGTGGTGCAGAACATTATGTTACAAGTATTTTTTAAAGCAATGTCTGCTTTTCTGTATTATACATGGTTCAGTGGCCTAATATAGAAGAACAGAACAAATCTCAGGAGACACAATATTGTAAATATGAATGAATTTATATTCGAACATCTGTAAACTTTTCTCAGGATTTAGCTTTTACTGTGACACAAACTCTGGTGTGTTTTATAGTGAAACAAAGGATTTTTTTTTTCTATTCAGACTAAAAATGTTGCATGTACTTACTCAGTCAGATCTAGTTTAATCTGAGTTTGTAAAACAGCCATTTTATGTCTAAATATCAATATCTAATAAGATTGAAAACTGTCAAGACATATAAATACCAGGAAGAAACATGACAGTTTCTTATAATAAGGTTTGCTGACATCCCTCAGGTAATAGAGAATGTGTCATTATTCTTCACGTATAAAATTAAATATTAATATTTAAAGACTAAAAGCTATATTTCAGAGTGTTTTTGCTTGCGGAATCAGAATTCAGAAACTGAAGCTTTAAGTTCCCTCATAATTCTTTAACAGCAAGAAAATGTATAAAGTAAACCTATCGACAAACAGTGTAGAGGCTTCTTTGGTGGGATACTTATCAAACCAAATGGAAATTACTTACCTCTTTGGTTGGGTAATCATCTCTCAAGTGTATCTCACTCATTTTCCATCTCACTTGTGCAGTTATAGCGAATAACATTTTCATGCACATACATGACTAATCCCACCATCAACACAATAACACATTATCGTTTGAAAAGACACATTCCATTCACACAAAAAATCTAGAAACATAAAATATGCTCTTCTGTCTTCCACAGGCCTTGTCATTGAGGGAAGAAGCACTGTTGTGTCCTTTGTAATTACTATAGGTGTATGGCAATAATTAGGTGGAAGGAAGGTATCCTAGTCTTCTAATGTTATGCATGTAATCTGGGAACTATCTCTACTTTCTGGAAAAGGAGGAAACTATAGGCAGATTTCAAATGTCTCCTGCTTTCTTTTGTGAAAAATCATGGGATTTAAGAAGGCTACTTTAAATACAGACAAAACAAAAGGCAAGACAGGTAGAATAGCCCTTGGGTTTCCTCCACGGAGCTCCATATAGAGTCTTTACTTTTATAGTACAAAGGCCAAGTACAAGCTATTTTATGTTTGACGTACAATGCATACATGTTAAAGAGAACTGGATTCTACAAAACAAGACAAAATGCTAATTTAGTGTAAGTTCCTCTTCAGCTCCAAACGGTGTTGAAGGAAAAGAGAATCATTTGACATTTTAACAGTCTTTAATCTCCACCTATCATTTTTAAAGTAACTAGTGGCATATAAAACACAAATTTATATTACAACACATTTCTGAGTGATCTACATATATTGCCCCTTAGACACTGTCATATAAGTATCATATATTTAAACTGTATCATGCTCTTCAAAAGCAAATGCTGAAATCTAATCAAAACACCTAGATGATACCAACAGAGTTAGTCATGAAAGTTAGAATTCCAAGTGAATTTCAAATGTTAGTCCAGACTAGTCAATCTGAAAGCAGACTAGCCAAACTAACAGCATAGCTGACTTTGCTATTTTGACCTTAAATTTGAAATTCACAAATTGAGTTGCCTTACTTTCTGTTCACTGCTTCCTATTTTGTAATTCAATTTAAGTCACAAATTCATGTATTCTGCCATTTTAAGTTGAAAGTTGTATCATTTGCTTGTAGGTTAACATAGATGAAAGTATCATGGAGACAGTGAAGAATTGATGCTCCGGATAACGGCAAAGTAATTATGATAGATTATCCAACACAAAATGGCTACGTCTTCACCTCATTTCACATGGTCGTCTCACTTCAACAATCATTTTAAGGAACATTCATTCACACATAGGGTTATAAAGTTTAATCGGGTGGAAAATTAAGCTGCCACTATCCCATCATTTTTCTAGAGTACATCCTTGGTGGAGTTTTGATACCTGTAATAATAGTGTCCAATTCATGGCTCCCTTGTCTACATTTTCTTTATACTGTATCATAATGTGTTAGTGATTTAGGATGCAATAATAATTTGTTAGAAACAATTATACTATTGGGGTTATTCACTAACTGGAAATGATAGAACACTGACAAGAGAAAGGTGAAATCTCCTTTAAGTAGTCTGCAACTTAAGCCTCCGAAAAGTGTTAGCACAGCAGCTACTAAAAAGTGACTAGGTAAACCAATATGGCTCTAAAAACATATAGGGTCTTACCTTCAAAACCACTAGGTGACTTCAATTTTGGAAACACAGAACTCCTATAGGTACTTTATAGCATTCAATATGTTTAACCCCTTAAGGACACATGACATGTGTGACATGTCATGATTCCCTTTTATTCCAGAAGTTTGGTCCTTAAGAGGTTAAAGAGAAACTGCTCTTGCAACCTGATGTCCACTGGTGGCAAATACATAAATATGTTAGAAAATATGTACTATATTAAAAACTACAGAGCATTCAAAATTGTGCTTCAAGACTCAAAATGAATCAGGAATCATTGCAGGGGATTGCACCGGCTACATATTCATAGTTCAATTTAAAGGGGCACTCATAGCAACCTGGCACAGTGTAGTATTTATGCTTATTAGGCTCTCTGGGCACCTTCTCCTGGTAATTGATCAAACTGTTAAGGAACAATTTAAAGGAACAGTAAAGCCACCCAGACTACTTCCTCTCAATGAAGTGGTCTGGGTGTCATGTGGCAATCCCTACTTTTAATTCTGCTGTTGAGAACATTGCCTTTCTGCATATTGCCAGTCACTTCTGTAAAATAGCAGAGTGAAACGTCAGTTTACATTTTAGTCACATGGACTCATTCTGTGCAATCACACTAGCCTCCTGATGCTTTCCTATGTGAAAGAGAGACCGCTCAACTACCTTTTTTAGCCCTGGTCATGCTGGCTCGGTTACCTAAACGGTGACTAGGGCACTATAGCGTTAGAAATACATATTTGTATGCCTAATGCTATAATACTCCTTTAACAAAATGGGGGCTCTCACTGCGATCAAAAAGCATTACATTACACATTATCAGTGCCAATTTCATCCAACATAGATAGCATTGATTGACTGACAGTGAATGGGGTGTGATTGCCCAGTGCTCTCAGCCAATCATTGCTGTCTGTGTTGGATAAAATTGTCCTTGAGAATGTGGAAGTATAAATTCTATATTATTGATATAGCTTGGGAGGGGGAAGCCTCTAAGTGGCAAGCAGAGCCATGTTTTTTGTCAAATTTCCCCAAAACATTTTCACATAAAATTGGAGGGTGGCTTCCACAAACTCTATGAAAATTAACCATCACACCAAGTTGCAGTGGTTCTGTTGCTTAGAGTGTACCTTTAAATAAATGTAACATTTAATACATCTGGCTCATTCCATCTATACAGTAAAGTGTTAAACTTTCAGCATGCCAGGAAGTTATCACTGTTTTTAAAAGGGTCTAATCAGACAAATGATTTTCAGTGGTCACCCTCTCCCTTTAGAGTAGCTTTTCACTGGTCATATATTTCAGTCTAATTTGAAAATATTTCAAAGATGTCTTAAAACCTTTCTCCATTTGATGGATTTTCCAGACTATTAATGTTTGTCTACTGTATTTGTTTCTTCTAAAACTTCCTTTTCTTGCTAATTTTTAAGTTTCAGTCTTAATGTTTAATGTACCCTGACACTTGTATGGGCATTTTACTGCACTACATCAAGGTCTAAGACAGGGGTAGGAAATATTCAGCATAGATATAGACATAGACTGGCAGATAATAATTGAACACTCTCTTCTCATGCCTTTCATCTGTTCCACTTTTAGGGACACCAGGGATTGTCCTTAGGCAGGACAGTGTCACTTGTACTGTGCAGCAGGCACAAGGGCCATTTAGAGAGCATTTTAGCAGTACTCTATACATAGTCTTCTATAAAGCGACTGGCCAGATGCTTTTGGTGAGTGTGGGGTGCTTGACATTCTCATGGGGTGCTTGACATGCTCACATGAGATCCGAAATATGGAAAAATTGGTATGAATGTTGTTTGAAAAACACAATTTTTTCTTTCGAGCAAGAATTTCAAGCAATTTTTGAACTGGAGGAAATGAGGTAGAAGAAGTGATGTTCTTATGACATTCTTTAAAAAGCAATATTTAAGAAATTATGTGTTTTAATATATATTTTATTTAAAATAAAACATACTTATATGGGTTCGTCAAAAGTATATATTTTTTTTAAAAGCTGAAGCATACTTGTATCAAACTTCTAAAGTGGCTTTCTAGGAGATATTTCAAGGGTAATAAAAGTAAAATACAATGCAACATGTTTTTTTCTGACTCTGACCCTCTTTCTAATGATCAACAGACTAATAAAACCTTCACTTGTCAAACTTTTTATCCTCTCTTGAGTGCACTCTAATGAATCTTGGTTCAGGGGTCTTTATCAGAAGCACCTGCTAATGTAGTTTCATGCACCAGGAAGCAGAGAGCACTGATAAATTGATACATACAACACCTGCCCCTTTCTCTCACCTCTATACTATCAACCAAAGAACCTATCATTTTTCTGTATGCCTGAAATCTTTACAAAGAATAATCAGCTGACCTTCCAATATTGTACCTGGTGACTTGAAAAATGTTGGTATTTTAATTGTTGACAGTTTTCATTAAAGATAGAGCTGAAGAAATCTATAGATGGCACTCCCACAAAACAACAACAAATAAAACAAACATAATACTGTGGCTAAAAAAAAGGATGTTGCAGTTATCAATTTCCATTAGAATCGACCTTGAAGAATGTAAAATAAAAAATGAATACGGTACGTGGAAATCAATATGCTTAGCCATATAATTTTTATATTGTACTCTGCATAAATTCACATGAATATATGTTCTAGTGAAGGTGCAATTATTTGTTTGCTTAGATTTTGCAGTGATTTACAAAGCCCATAGAAGTTGGTAATGGCAAGAATATTACATACTAATTGCTTCACCTTTTGTGTCCGTGAGGCAAACTGCGATCAAACCTGTGTAAGTTCTTGATACGTTAATTCCTACATGATGCAAATTTGGAAATACTGCTTAAATGTTTTATTAGCTGTGAGACACTGCTGAGTTTATGACTTCTTCAAGGTCAAATTATTAGAGTTAATAATTTATGGGAGCACAAATACTTTCATAATTCAGTATAGGATAGAATATGAACTTTTAAAAAAAAATATCTGATAAAGTTAGTTTCATTTGCAACCTATTTCTTTTAAAAACATTGTATAACTTAGCTAAAGAAAGAACTTTAAAATACTTTTCACTCTAAACCCTGTGAATTGTTGCATAATTGAATCTCCTTAAATGAACGGCATTTACTCAAATAAACTCACAAGGTAACAAAAAAACTAGGCTGTTGACTAGCATCTGAAGTGGAGAGGCTTGCTGGGATGCCTTTAAATATTGTGGCATATTTTTGGCTAGGTAACTACATCTATTGTATTTTAACATTAATTTGTCAAAATGTCCCTTTGTATTATCAGCTTTTATATAGGACCAACATATTCCGCAGCACTTTACAATTATAGAGGTGAAGTGATTGGGAATCGAAGTTGGTTTCCCAGTTCTACGGGAGGGATACCATCTGCATTAAATACATGCTTTTTAGATTCCTCATTATTACCAATAAGACAGCATTCATTTTGTATATTTTAGCTAAATTAAGATAATTTCTTAAGGATATTGTATAATCTCTAATAATTTATACTCTGTTACACACTATTTTTTATTTTTTTCACAAATTGCAAGAAATGTATTATGTAAGTTTTATTGAACGCCATTCTATACACAAGAACTTTTTCTACTCTGCATGTATGTAGTTATGCATCAGTTATTTAGGCTATGGCTGATGCCCAAGAGCATTTTAAACTTATAAATGTAATATTAGGTATATATTTTGCAGTACACTGGCAGGAGCATTTTTCTGCTATTAGATGGAAAAATTGGAGAAGCTGTGAAAAAAAAATCTCTATTTATATATTGTATATTTATGAAATGTTTAATAAATACACATATAAATATAGATTGGTTTTATATTTATTAAATATTTAATATATAAACATATACAGATTTATTTTTTTTGCAGCTCATCGTTTCTTTACCTCTATTGCTCACTTCTCACTTGATCTGTGAATAAAAAAAAAATAGTGACTGTCCCCTGGCCATTAATAATCTTTTTTCTCCCATCAATAGTCTCTTTTTTTTTTGCTGACACAGGTGGAATTCAGAATCATGAACTGAAATGAATATGTTTGTCTGTTACGCATTTTGATTAGTTTGTGATTCGGGTACATTTCGGCTGGATGTTTGGGAATTTGACTGATCCCTGGATCTTCCCAAATTCGAACAAATTGCAGTTTAGACTGAAACAAATCTCCAATTCTACTCTCGTCTGCAAACATAATTTGTGAACTTGGAACAGACTTTCAAGACAGTAAGCATAACTGCAGCAGCTAGTTGGCTAGCGAAACAGTAGGAACAGGAAGGAATGAGGTCAGGACCAGAATAAAGAGTCAGGACAGGCAGCACAGGCTAAAAGTCAATGATACGTAAGCAGGGATTAAGTTACTAAATATAACAATAACAGATACATATTTAATATCAAATTCACAGGATAAAGCTCTGAAACAACAGAAAACTATTATTGGTGTTAATTTATGGACTGTTTCATGAAATCAGGATGGATGGAATCAGCGTCATTAAAAAAAAATGACATAGGTTGAGACTATTAATATTGTGCACAGAACAGATGAGACTTTTTAGTGGTGGAAACTCCTATGACCATAAATTAATTTTTTCCATTTGCCTAATCCATTTAATTGATTTATAATTTATTAATTGTTCGCAGACTGGCCCAAAAACTGTGTTTATCTGTAAATTAGTTACACACTATAATATTAAATATCATGCAAACTATTTTTGATCAGTCTAAGCCAAACTTCTTGATAATATGTCGGACACAAATTTTCCCAGTACAAAAGATGTCTTGCACTGTAGCCCTTAGAATTTCTATCATGTACACACAGATCAATCTATAAATTTGTATAATTCTTGTCTGGTAACTTTTCAAACATAAATTATTGCTATATTATCTATAGCGATTTCTTCAATTTATAAACCAGATAAGTGGAACTTTCAATTAAAAGTATCTGTGACATTAAGAAACAATGATGATATTTAATTAAACGGAAAACAGAAACTATAAATGCATTTAATGAAAAACAAGGGAATTTCTAAAAGTATGAACCCTATTCTTTGTCCACAATTAAAATATGAGGTTGTATGTTGCAGGGTGTGATATGTTTCACAAAAGGTTTGCTAACAGCTGCTTTTAAAATAAGCCCTTCTTTTTTCAAGAACAGTCCCTCTACCATTTGATTTGGCATTTAGAATGCAACATTTAACATTATTATTTAACATTATTTAATCATCTGAAAAGACAGAAGGCATGACATGGATATAAAAGTGATGATGAGAGGATTTTGTGATTGATTAAAATTAATCCTGAGACTTTCATACTGCTAATTAATTAACAAAATGCCAGTGGCAGTACACAATTTGTATTAATATTTTTTACTGGAAAAACAGCTTTGCAATACATTGTTCGTAGAGCTTTTTAAATTCACCTAACAATGCACTTATTTTCAAACTTATTAACAAACATTTCTTAATCAAATATTCCAAATGTCACTGCATATGTAACCGGAATTTTTTAAAGTGGAAAGATGACCTGAAAAATTTCTGCAAAATGGGAAATGTCAGTTAGCGGAAATGTTCAAATTCTATTTTTGCTAAAATAGCAAGATGAGTAAAGATAAAATAAACAGTGTCAGAAACATAGAAATATAGAAACATAGAATGTGACGGCAGATAAGAACCATTCGGCCCATGTAGTCTGCCCAATTTTCTAAATACTTTCATTAGTCCCTGGCCTTATCTTAAGTCTAGGATAGCCTTATGTCTATCCCAGGCATGCCTAAACTCCCTCACTGTGTTAACCTTTACCACTTCAGCTGGAAGGCTATTCCATGCATCTACTACCCTCTCTGTAAATTAATGTTATCTAAAGTTATTTTTAAACCTTTGCCGTTCTAAATTAAGACTATGTCCTCTTGTTGTGGTAGTTTCTCTACTTGACAATGTACTTCATTATCTTATCCATTTTACCATAAAAGAGTCCAATTCCTCCTGAATGGTGAAATGTTGAACAATTATGTAAGAAAACATTTTAAGTTATGCGTTAATGTAACTTCATTTTACCGAAAGTCAGTTTTGTAATGGACTTCTGTTGATGTGCTATAAGGATGTGAACTATTAGCATTGGAAGCTGGAAGCTGGATTTAAAGGAAATGTAAAAGGAATTCTGAAATGTTTCTCTGGAGATTTAGCAATACAGAGCAGGTATACTGTGTATTAATACTTGACCTACCAATTATTTCAAAACACATACGTTATATGTTTGGTGCTTTATTCATAGGACTGTGTGGTACATTTTATTAGAAACTGCTTAGATATTTTTTCTACAATAATACTAATAATATATTTGTTAAAAAAAAAATAATTGTAAAATGTATTTATATTAATCAGATATATTGTTAAAGGAACGCTACAGGGTCTGGAACACAAACATGTATTTCTGACCTTATAGTGCTAAAACTACCATCTAACCCCCCCACTCTCCCTTGCCTCCCTAAATATAGGCAAATCTTATTTATATTAAAGACTGCAGCTGCTGCCTCTGATCTGCCTGCTTGGCTTGCATCATCAGAAGTGATTCGCTAAGCCAATCACAATGCTTTTTCCATATGATTGGCTTAGACTGTCAAGTCAAGGAGGCAGATCAGGGGCAAAGCCAGCACAAGCCAAACACAGCCCTGGCCAATCAGCACCTCCTCATAGAGATGTATTGAATCAATGCATCTCTATGAGGATAGTTCAGTATCTCCATGCAGAGGGTGGAGACACTGACTAGCAGTACTGCACACTGTGCAGCACTGCCCAGGAAGCACCTCTAATAGCCATCTGAGGAGTGGCCAGTGGAGGTATCATTTGGCTGTGATGTAAACATTGTATTTTCTCTGAAAAGACAGTGTGTAATGCAAAAAGCCTGAAGGGAATCATTCAACTCACCAGACCAAATACAATAAGCTGTATTTGGTCTGGTGACTATCGTGTCCCTTTAACCCCTTCAGACCGGAGGGCGTACTATTACGCCCTCTAATAGGCGGCTCTAAACGCCGCTGGGCGTAATAGTACGCCCTCCGGTCTTTAGGTACTTACCCGGTCGCCGGCGGTCCCACGCCGGCGATCGCGGTGGGGGGGACTCCCAGGGAGCCCCCCGCGGCACGTCCGTCCTCCAGGAAGCCCCCCGGCCGTGTGAGAGTGGGGTCCTAGCGAGGACCCCACAATCACATGGCCAGGGATAGCTGGCTTCTGTATTGCCAGCAGGGGGGCTGCCTGTAATTACAGGTGGTCCCCCTGCTGGCTGAAAATAAAATAAAAACAAATAAATGGTGTAAAAAAAAAAAAAATTATATATACTTAGATCATAAATATATATTATATATATATATGATCTAAGTGTGTGTGTGTGTGTGTGTGTGTGTGTGTGTGAGTGTGTATATATATGTATGTATATATATGTATATATATATATGTATGTATGTATATGTGTATATGTGTGTGTGTATATATATACATATACACACACGTACACCGTCTAGGTGTATTTTACTATTAAAATATATATATATATTATCAAATTACACGTAGACTGATACTGATTAAATATATATATAATTATTGTTATATATATATTTATATATATTATAAAAAAAATTAAAATGTAAATACGTTAAATTAAAAAAAATAATTAAAAATAAATAATTAAAAAATATATAGATGTGTGTTATTTCATTCTAACTGTATTGTGAAATTAATATATAAATATATATATATATATATCAAAATACACGTAGAACAAAATAATATATATATATATCTATATACATAAATATATACGTATATATATACCTATATATAAAAAAATATTTTAAAAAAATTATATAGATATATACATATATATATATATATATATATATATATATGTATTATTTTTACATAATTAGGTATCTTAATTACAATTAGCAGGACCTGCCTGACAACCCATGCCGAAAGTAAAGGGAATTTAATTTGCTAGCACTATATTTAACCCTATAACTTTCCGAGACACCATAAAACCTGTACATGGGGGGTACTGTTCTACTCGGGAGACTTCGCTGAACACAAATATTAGTGTTTCAAAACAGTAAAATGTATTACAACGATGATATCGCCAGTAAAAGTGAAGTTTTTTGCATTTTTCACGCACAAACAGCATTACACGGACAATATTATTGCTGTGATACTTTTTACTGTTTTGAAACACAAATATTTGTGTTCAGCGAAGTCTCCCGAGTACAACAGTACCCCTCATGTACAGGTTTTATGGTGTTTTCAAAAGTTACAGCGTCAAATATAAGGCTTGCGTTTCATTTTTTTCACATTAAAATTCGCCAGATTGGTTACGTTGCCTTTGAGACCCTATGGTAGCCCAAGAATGAAAATTACCCCTATGATGGCATACCATTTGCAATAGTAGACAACCCAAGGTATTGCAAACAGGGTATGTCCAGTCTTTTTTAGTAGCCACTTAGTCACAAACACTGGCCAAAATTGGCATTTTTTGCATTTTTCACACACAAACAAATACTAACGCTAACTTTGGCCAGTGTTTGTGACCAAATGGCTACTAAAAAAGACTGGACATACCCCATTTGCAATACCTTGGGTTGTCTACTATTGCAAATGGTATGCCATTATGGGTGTAAATTTCATTCCTGGGCTACTATACAGTCTCAAAGGCAACGTAACCAATCTGGCGAATTTCAATTTCAAATGTAACGTGCTATATTTGACCCTGTAACTTCCCAAAACGCCATAAAACCTGTACATAGGGGGTACTGTTTTACACGTGAGACTTTGCTGAATACAAATATGTGTATTTTATTGCAGTAAAAGCAAACAGTATTATGACACTGACCGTTAAAATGTCATGTAGAACTAAAAAAATAAAAAAAAACGTATTTTCTCCCATTTTTTTCATATTAAATTATGTTTCATAGCTAAATATTTGATATTAAATGAAAGCCCTGTTTCCCCTGAATAAAATGATATATAATAAGGGTGGGTGCATTTACTATGAAAGAGGTGTATTACGGTTGGACAGACATGTAGCGCAAATGCCAGGTTTTGTTTACATTTTGTTTTGTTAACGTGTACATTTGGCTCCGTCCTTAAGCGGTTAACTGAATACATAGAATGCAAACTTCAAAATAAAACAAAACTGTCTTTGTTAATACAGGCCTCATTGTAATATTTTTGCATAAGCCTTTAAAGTGATTTAATATTTTTAAACATATTTTGAAATGTTTGGATATTTTTTAGACATTATATATTTTTTTTGGTAATGTAATATTATGAAAAAAATATTTTAAAAGTTTATTTAAAGATATGAAATTATTTTAATTTGTTTATTTAATTTGCCTTTTGCAGAACCCTCTATTAAAGTGTGACTTTGCACACCTGGTGCACCACTTTCACAGACTACTATGGCTTTCTTAAAATCACTAATGATAGTTAACTACCACCAGATATTTGATAATTGCATTTCCTATGATACTGACCCATCCTGCAAGGATATGTAATTCATTAGCATCAGATGAGCAAGAGTTAATCATCAATTATCAAACTACTATTTTTTTTGTGTGCGACTTCCTCTTAAAAGAACACTCACGCATTTCACTTTAAAACACTGCAAATACAGAGCATAACCCATTTGCTGCCCGATGTTTAATTCCACCTCAGGCTACATCATAGAGGCACCAGCCCTGAACAAGAGTCTTGGACTGGCTAATGTTAATTCTGTGCATATCATTGCATCCATTGGCTGGAAATTTTCAGGTGGAGCGCTTATCCAATGAATGGCCAGTGGGATCAACATCCAACTTTTGTAGCTCTGAAGAAGCTGGTTGTTGCCACTGGATACCAGGGACCCAGGTAAGGGGAAAACTATTGCAAAACAATTTGCATCTTTAGCGGGAAAAGAGCAAGTGTACTCCTGGCATCATAACTACTAAAGCGGGCTGGAGTGGCTATGATGCTTGGAGTAACCTTTTAAAAAGTTGTTTTGATGCACAGATGCTATACATCTTCTTTGAAAATGTAAAACACTGGCATTTCTGAAAAATGACAAAGCTTACATTTGCCTGGTACTATGCCTCTAGATTCTGTCACACAAACCGTCTATAGACCTCTCGTAAGTTTCAAACATTTAAGGTCTTCAAGTGTGGCGTCATCATGCATAGCATGATACTGAATACTCTTGATACTTCTCTATTAAAAGCATTCAATGGGAGGAAAGTGACAACTGCCACTAATGCCAATCACCCTCATTACCCAATGCTTCTCTTTGAGAAGCACTTTATTTGGATAGAAGTTGTCACAGCTGATGACTTCACTGGAGATGGTGAGTCTGCCCTGCGAAGACTGACTAAAGGACAGTTTTAGCCATTTTAACTTTTAATAAAAAAATAGGGCAGCATTCAGTGTTACTTTAATGTTAAAAATAAAACATATTTTCATGTTAATGGGTCCCTTAAAGCAGTAAAACACATCAGTATTTACTACATAAACTCTAAATCTGAGATTTGCATTATCTCAGTACTCCAAACCTACTATCGCAGTCAGTTTAAAAAAAAAAAATAAATTAGAGCTAAAACTTTACTTTCAATACATTATAATGCACAGTAAGAAATCAGATTGATAAATGCAAACCATTATGAGTGTTTTCTGTTTCTAAGTAGATTACAATTTTCCACAAAATGAATTTAGCCAGCATGTAATGAAGATAATTAAATTTGGATTTTCCACTGTATTTCAATGAAAGTTAAGTTGAGCCGTCTAACCCCTGCTAGCTCAAATTCAGATTTAAATCAACATTTTTTTGAGGCATACAACACATTTCTATTTATAATTGATTTGTTAATCAATGTATTAAAACCTAAGTAATTAGATTTGAAAAATATATGATACGCAGATAAGTAGAAGACATTTTACACCTGAATCTTTGTCAATATCCAGCTGATAACACTTCATTTACAATCTAATTTGTAATTGTGGCTTCATTTACCTTGTAATGCAAAATCACATAAAATAAAGTTGGTACTTATACAGTAGAATTGGATTTTATGCTGTGGTTTTTCAGTTCAGATAAATTTCCTTCATGGGATCATATCAGGAAAACTGATTCACACAAACCAAAATGGTATAAATTGGTATGAAAATTGCCAGCTTATGTATATCTTTTCCAGTACACTGATATGCACATTTTTCTGCTATTTAGTTCACTGAGCATGTGAGAAGACGTAATCAACAGAGGAAAAAAGGAGGTACAGTAAAAAAATTATCTATGTTTATAGATGTATGTATTATTAATTTGTTAAATATATAATAAATAAATATATGTAGATAAATATATATAGATTTTGTTTTACTGCACCTCCCTGGTTTCCCTGTATTGGTCGCGTAAAGCTTGTCAATAAAATCAATTTTTTTTGGCTGTAACCTTCAATTATCTTAAATTCCTTTCAATTATCTTTTTTTTTGAAACTCAAAACCACAAAACAAACTAAATGGTTAACCCACATCCTTGGCTAATGGGTGGGGGGAGTGAACAATAGATTTCCCTGAATTATTACTTAGGGCCTACACCCGCCGGCAATGGGTGGGGGCTGGGGAGAACAATAGGTCCCCCCTTATCACTTAGGGCCCCCACCCATTGGCAATGTCCTGTGTTAAGTTTATTCATTTGGTGTACAATCAAAAGTTCAACTCACTCCCATTGCTAGTGGGCATGGGAACAATAGATCCCCCACTCTCATCGCTTAGGGCCCTCACCCACCATTAGTGGGTGGGGGTGAGAGGGGGACATTAGATTTCCCTTATCATGAAGGGCAGGGGATGGAGGGACACCAGGTGCACATTCATTAGCTTGGCTCAATCATATCAGATATGATGTGAGGGAGCAGAAAGAATGAAGATTCATCGAAAGAACAAGCCATTCGTCCAGTTGGATGAAGTATTCGGCCTTTTTCAATACAGACAGTGTAATACAAAAGGCCAAATATGACTTGTGAATGAACGAATAAATGAATGGTGAATGGAAGAATTTAGTTCGGTGCCTATTTGTTTGTTTGTTCGTTCGGCTCTCCATTTGTGGGAAAAATGCTACATTTCATCTGACAAACTAATTGAATGAATACATATGACCAAGTTTACTTGTTATTATTATCATTAGCATTTGTATAGCATCAATTTATTCGAAGTGCTTTACAATATTGTAAATTTAACCATAAATGAGACAATTACAAAATGTTATAAGAAAATTAGGTTGACAATCTAGAGTTGGTGGAGTATAAACAAAAAACACAAGAGAAAGGCAGAGTGGGGAATAGCAACCAAGGTGGGAAAGTAGCAGAACTGAAAGGTGAGAGTGGAGTGTGGCCCTTTAAGAGAGAGCAAGAGACAGGTTTGTGAAACAGAAGTTACTATGGGAGGCCATAAGCTGTTCTGAAGAGATGGTTTGAATGACTTCTTAAAACTTTAAATACTAGGGGAGAGTCTAGTGGTAGTAGGCAGGATGTTCTAAAGGAGACAAGCTGTGAGGTCAAGAAGGAGTGAATTAATAAAGAAATGTAACAGGGTCCAGAGTTGTTTAGAGCTTTATAGGCAAGGGTTAGTTTTTTGAATTGACACATATAGGGTACAGGAGGTAATTTTAAGGATTCACATCGAGGCAAAGTGTGAGAGAACCAATGTCAGAGAAAAATAAGCTTTATGGCACCATTCATTACGGACTGTAGCAAGGTAGTTCAGATTCTGGGAAGTCCAATTAGGAGAACATTACAGTAATCAATTTAAGAGATTACGAGAGCATGAACAAGCTCCTTGGAGGTATCTTGTGTTAGAAAGGGTCAGATGTGAGCAACAGACTGGGCAAGACAAAGATAACACCAACACAGCAAGCTTGCAAGGATGGGCTGATGCAGATACCATCAAGTTTGGAAGGTGAGAGAAAGAGGAGGATCACTATTATGAGGATGAAAAATAAGAAGCTCTGTTTTAAAGATATTGAGTTTCAGAAAGTGAGCAGACATCAGAAATTGGAGATTGAAGAAAGGCAAAATGAGATGCACAATATAATAAATGATAATTTTAAATATATACAGTTTTTAATGTTAGAGTTTCTTTTCTTCATTTAGATGATTGGGTCCCATTGTAATAATTAAAAAAAGGTGCAAAGAGATATAAAACCTATATTTATTCCAGCACTGTCAGCATTAATAGCATGCTGGTGATGGATGTCCAATGGTGGCATGATTGCCTCTCCTCTATGCCACCTTAAACTCTTTCTCAATGCTGCCTCCATGCCATCTATTCCCTGCAATGAGGGGGAGTGACACCACAGGAAAACTTTGGTTCTGGATCAAAGGGAAAGAGGGGGAGCAACACCGCGAGAGAACTTCAGAAATGGATCAAATTTGAGTTTATACTTTCCAAAATCACTGTTTTCTGGTTGGAGCAATCCTTTAACAAATCATCATATCATTGTTCCAAAGTGAAGCTTTAGCATTAGATATTTATCTTTCTAGTTTTCTTTATAGAACAAACATATGTAAAATAAAGTTTCCAATACAGCAAATTAAGAAAATAATTGATATTTTTCTCACACAGTTCTATCTCAGACTGAAATAAAAATGCAGTCAAAGACAAGGTTAGTTTTTTTTTGTATTAAAAATCCATACTGTACAATTAAAGCACAGAAACAAGCTGCTTATTTTGCCATGCAAATAGGAAATCATATTATCTTATTAAAGAGGTCATTTAGTTTAAGATCAATTTGTGTGCAAAGTGATTTACAATTATTGTGGAGCATGGCCTCATTTTCTTGAAGAAAATTGTACCTATCGATGAAGCACATTGAGATTTAGCCTTAGGTGACTACATTATGTCAGTCACATTTGATTACAAATCTATGAAGATGTCAAAAAAGGTTCTGACAATCCTAATCAATAATAATGTAAGGATTATGTATTTGAACTTTATGATTTCATTGAATACAATCCCCTTGAGGTGCCTTTTGTCAGCTATCAAATATAAACCAGATGCCAAAATATTACAGGTAAATGGCAAAGTACTCAGATGGAACAAACAATATAAATAATTTGTGAAGTGAGAGTGTGCTAGATTTAGAATGTATTCTTTATAGCGTAGCACTGATTTAAAGGAGAACTTTCACCATGAGAAGAAAATGAGAATATTTTCCTTATTGTGCAGTGTATCAAAAATTATTTAATATTAGCAATTAATACCTTTGTCTTGCAGGACCACCAAAAATGTTGTTACGGTAGGTGAACAACTTATTGACCATTAGAACTCAGAGATTGTTCTTATGCTTCATAAATGAGAATTCATGAAACCAGCCATAGTGTTTGACAGCTTCTATGAACGGAGTGCATTGTTCTTCAACATAAAAAGTAGATGATCGCTCTGTAAATCCAAACAGAACAGGACATTTTTAAAAAGTCAACCTGCTGTTCTACACCAGTTCCCGACCAACTTTTCCTAATATCTATGCACCTAGTCTGGAACCACCCAAACTTCTCATGATCATAAGAAGACTATAAGAGGCAAGTAAATGAGCCCAGACCACTGATATACTAATATTCGTATTTGTCTGTATATATACACAATATATGTTTTACTTTTCTGTTACATCCTTTGTATTGTCCCACTATTTGTTTTTCATTGCTATTTTTTAAATTTGATTTTTACTGATTCATGAATGCAGTATACAGATATTTTAATCAACTTATATCTGCACCATGACCATTATGTCCTTGCTCAATGCAAACACTATTCTGTTAGGGGTGAAGATAGGAAATTATTTATAATTCTTAGTTGGACAGTACTAATTTGTTATACCATATTGGACTAGCTTTGAATAGCAACATGTATTATGAAAATTACTTTTTAAAAAACACATTCCTTAAACATATATAGAAGATGCTGTACTGTCTAATTATTTTTTTTCTTTTATCATGCTGAATCACTAGCTATAAGAAAACTATTGCACCTCACTTATTGCCAGAAATGTACAGGCTTAATTACTAAACTGATATTTTTAACATTTCAGCTACTTTGGCCTTACATTTCAGATTCACTTTAAGTTGCTGACAATTATCAATTTTACAACCCTGATAGTGTTACTATATATCTTTGTGCACTATTGTTCGGTTATTGTAAAAGTACAATACTACAGTAGTTTAATGACAAGAGGAATGTTTATATAATAATATGCATTGTCAGCCTTTCATAATACATTTAGAACCATAGATAGTTTTAAGCATCATGGAAAGAGATCACTAACAAAAAAAGTCTGCAACATAACAGTATAACAGCTGTTATAAAGAAATCCTTAGGTGGGGATTATTCCACCTGCGCCCTATCCACAGAGCAGTTTGTCTGCTCTGGCAAATGTGAGTAATATTATCTTATTTATTCTTCTGGTTGATTTTATACAATGAGCACAATTGTTGTTTCTTTTTATTTTTTGGTCCACACATCATTGAAAGTTTCATACTAGAGCTGATTTAAAGCTCTAAAATATGTGAGTAGGACCATATATACTTTTTATTCCTATTTTTATATTTTCTGGACATACTGCACCATTATCCTTTCCTTCTTTCCACATATGGACTGCATCTGATATCCCAACAAGAACATTTTCCTTGAACAAGTTCATGATTGCTCCTCTGGAAAGTATACACCATCATCTTGTATTGGACTCTCTATCTTGGACATATATTCAATAATTTATATTTTATTTTTTATTATTCTATTTATGTTATTTTATAGTTATTTGTATTTTAGGTCTCTATCCCATTTTGTAAGTGTTAAGTATCTATTGTAGACCTATTTAAGGCATCTTATGTTGGTTATAATATTCTCACTAGTGTTTTTAGAGTAGCGCTAATCCTCTACACTTTAATACACTTTAATATTTTGTACTTGCCTCACTACTATAGGGATAGAGGGACTCCCTTGCAGTTTGTCAGTGCTGACCCTTACCTCTGTTTCTATGGCTAGTGATGCACCTCACATCACTGGCAATGTCCACTTATGACTCACCCATCCCAACTTCTATTATTGGGAGGTATGCTAATACATAATAATAACAGCATGAGTGTTTGAGTGTACACATTACATGTGGAGGTGTGTTTTTAATAGGCATATTCATGTAGGAGGACTGGACATTCCCTGGTTATTATGCAGTTGCTAATCCCATTGTACATTAATCCTCAGACTACCACCTATGGTGTGAGAAGTTAGGAATGTACTTATAACTAAAATAAAACATACATCTGGTTATTCAGACCCTTTCTTGTAATTCCTATAGTTCTTTTTAATTGAGTGTGGCAACCATGTTTTAGCAATTGCACACATTGAACAGAAATGTATGCTCTTGTTCTGTGATGCCACCATAAATATGTGAGTCTGTGCTTATATACTTATACTTACCTAAAATGTACTGCATTAAAAATGCATGTATGTTCAGGTCCAATATAAAACTTTTTTAAGCTTCCCTGGGTCAATTTTCACCTTGAACATCTATTTCAATATTGTTACAAATTAATTATTGAGACTCTATTGCCCTCTACCCTTTTTACCATGATTCTCAGCAAATCTATATCAATTGAAATAGAATTTAAAAGGACTGGAATTAAATGTATGCCATATACTAAAATGAAAGGATTTAATTCCGGCAGAACATTGCTAACTTTCATTTGCAGTGTAAACGTCATACAAAATTATTGTTTGAAATGCAGGATATTAATTCAACTTCAAAGTCCTTGGTGTCAAATTAATTACGGATTGGTCCAAATATAGTGCTTTTAGCAGTTTGTCCGTCATTGTATTACATTATGAGTAGGAAAAACAAGTTTCCAATGCGTAGAATATTAAAAAGTTTGCTCTTACAATAGCACTGCACTAGCTTCAATTACCTTGTCTAATAAAATAAATGCATATATTTTCTAAAGTCTGAATGTTTAAAGATATTTCAGGATCCTTCCGTTTGAATAATGAAGTTAATGTATCACAGAGGTATGACTGGAAATCGGAAAGCACTTTCAAAGGACGGAATTGTACATATTGTAAAATATTAAAAGATTATACTGACAGTTCTCTTATTATTTATTTAAATGTTTATTGAATTTTTGTTTCCTTTGAAATAACAGCAAGAGACACAGACTGTTGGCAGGTAAACGATTCAGCATTGGATGTTTGGCTATTTAACCCTACGTCTGTCAGATCCTGTTACTTTCAATGTCAACTACTTGGCAAGCTCTAGACAATTGCTTTCTTTGGTTCTTCAAATTAATGCAGTCACATTGTTATGTGTTTTGTGATTCACAGTGTCACAGGTATAATACATAATAAGAAAACAAATAATAGATGAATTGTTAGAGCACGAACATCTCCAGTAACCATTTTCAAGATTTCAAATGTGTTGTCATAGTTGCATTCAGAACAACATATAATTAATATATACAATCTAGTTCCAGACTAATTTGTTTAAACAAATGGGAGCTTGAGTGAGATAACTAATGGCTATTTAGAACTGTCAAGAACACAGGTCCCAATACAGTCCACCTCAATTCTCTTACCTGCAAGATGATAATGCAAGTCAGATTTCAGGTTGTAGTGATCCTCTTTGGCCCCAAATCAATGAAAGCATACATTCTCAGGATGCAAAATATTCCACATCAGTTATGCTCCCTGTATCCACACGTATCAAGTGCAGCCTGGTTTGTGTAATAATTGTGAACATAGAAAACACAATTGCCATAGATAAAGAGTTAGGATACACATAAACATTGGCTGAAAAGGAGACATGTAACAGTAGGCTTAGCATGGCAATTAACCTATCCCTGATAAAGGTATCATACAGTCCCACATAAATGTTATCTTCAGGCTCTGAGTAAAAGGTGTCAGTTATGGATCCTGTGTCTGCAGTCACATATTCCTCCACACTACATGCCTCCACTTGTCCTGTATGCATGCCTTGGGGTCATGCAGTGTCCATTTTTGCCAGAAACCTGCCTTCCTTGTGATGTAAGGATGTGGCATCCGCTGTTTCAGGCATATCAGGTCCTTGATGAGAGCTGCTGGATGGCATGGGGTGCGTCGAGATGGCCCTGAAGGAGCATCTACTATCCTAGGAACAGGTAGGATGAGCTTACTCTTCAGCCTATTCTAGAAATTTGCAAAGATTGCCTCTAAGCAGTGAAGTGTAGTGGACGCCATGGATCCCCAATGAAGCTTGGGATCCATCAGGGTTGGGGCAAGAATCACCCACACCAGTCCAAGGGATGCGTAGTGGAGTGTGAGATTTATACTCTAAGCCCATAATCTTTTTTTATGATTTTTTTAGTATTGTATATTTATTATTTTGTGCTCTCTTGTGTATTTTTATTTACGGGTAAAGAGATGCAACTTCACTCCACCACAACAAGGTTTATAGAAATCAAAGACTATAGATAGACTATTGTTTTCTTATTTGTTCCAGAGGTATCATTCTCACTGCCTCATAATTCACATCCTTTTTCCATTTTTTGCTATGTCTCTGATTAATGTTCTATGTCTGCTGTCCAGCCTCCAGACTTTGAGATTCTAGTTTTTACATTTTTTTTTTTTTTAATGCCTGCCCTAAACTGCAGATTGACTGATTATGCTTTTTATCTATTTATTACTAGAACCTCGCATTGGAAACCTCTTTTTAGTTATTTGCTACTAGGATCTATGTTACATTGCAAACGGGATGGAAAAGTATTTTAGCACCATAAGTGCTCATCTCATTAAAGTGACTAAAGTTTCTGGAGTTTCCTCTTGATGTCCTTCCATTCAGCATTAAATTATCTTTAATGTTTTAGTGCAAAACAAAAGTCCCCAGCAGCCCAATCCCCTCTGTGTTTCTTGGGATAATGATGAATCATTTGCATGAGCAGCAATGAGCAGCAGTGATTGGCTGAGAATGTCAACTGACTTCTTTAGCCTATCACAGTGCCATTGCAGGTATGAATCACTGGCTACAAGTGAATAACCCCTGCCTTAGCCACACCTCTTGTAGAGGCAGCAATGTGGAATTCAGTGTTACACTAAAATATTTTAACACTAGATTGAGGAAAACTGCAATGGGATTCCATGCACTAGAATCAATTGAATGAGATTAAATGTTTATAGTCCTTACAATGTTTCTTTAAGTAGTGTCCCGTTATTGTACATGTACTTGTAACAAAGAAAAGAATGAGACAGCGCTAAGTAACTTATAGGCAGCAACCTTTTAAAAGGGGATCCCTCAGACCCTTTAGAGCTAGATAAATAGAAACAATAAAAAAGGCTGCACGCACAAATAAAAATAAAGTCCAATTTAAAAAGAAAGAAAAAGTCCAACTGTTTAATCCTTACAAATGGTCTTTGCTGGTGACGTCTTCTACTATTGTAGTGGTTCCACTTATATGAAAGATAAAAAGGAGAGAAGGACAACCAATAGTGCAGTACGTAAAGTTCTAATGTGGATGTGAAGAAATAATAGTATAAAACTCACATTTACCAGAGCTAATGACCTAGCTCTGGAATGAAGCGCATACAGCGGTTTGATCCCCGCTTATAGGATTTTGATGGGTTCCTCTCTGTGATTGGTGTCCAGTTCTCGAAATAAAAGAAACAACCAATAGTGCTCACTGTATAGCAATATTGATAAAATAATAAAAGAATGTACTTACAAAACAAGAGCAGACCAACTGCTCCGTGATGACAGCTTGGGTGGATTGATCCCCACCTAAGGATTTCTTTAAGTGCAGGAAACTTCCAGGGATTTTCAAGGTTTTTGTAAAACCTGGTCCTGAGCCTACGAATCCCGGCTCTAGGTATGTGGATTTTGTGCCAGTTTGAATGGGGATGGCACTACCCCTGCGAGGATTCCTTGGAGGCTCCAAAAAGAACTTGGATGAGGTATTAAATGAAAATGGTGAATTTATTAGTTTAAAATAAACATAAAAACAAAGATGATAAAAGTCCTCAAATAAAAGTCCTTTAAAAATGTACTTGTATCTGAGTTATTGTGAGCAGAATAATCTGCCAGCCTCCAAAACGTGCGTCCTTGTTAGTCAACCTTTCCTCCTTTTCAGGTTGACAAATGAGTTTAGTTGTATGATAACATCTATATCACGGTACCTATGTTATCAGTTGATCTGCCTGGTATTTTAATGAAGAGATTGTACATACGTTCCCCATAAATCACAGATATGATGTAATCTCCATGATTTATTTTCGGTAATTCAAGGAGATAATGTGAGTATTTTTTTAATTCTTGAGGAGCTTGCCGTAAGGCTGCCTAAGTAGGTGGGAGAGAGATGGAATCCAGTATGGGATCCATACTGTACTGTCTCCTTCTCCCACTACAAGTATATGCTAACATCATCTTAAGGTGTAATGAAAGAATATATCATTTATGGAGGAGTTCGGTGCTCGGCACTTTGCATTAAAGCAGCTGGATGCTCCTTTTTACCTATAACATCTGGCTAAAGTGAAGACAATCATTCTCTTCAGGCCCGTCTTAATTGTGTGTGTATAGTTGGTCTTCTAATTATATATTGTATAAATTCTTTAGTCATAGAGAATTAAAAAGAGCACATAAGGCAAAATGTAAAAATTTGATTTTTGATAATATGAATATTCTGGTTTAAAATACTACAAAATACCAACAAGTATTGAAAAGGAAGGTCACAATGGTGGTGAAGTTCTATAATTAAGCTTTGACATAAAAAAGGCAGATACATTGTTCATGCTCTATAAAATTTGCAGATGTACATTATGGAACTTTCCGTCCTCAAATCAATGCCACTTCCAGTCAAATATTGAAATAGCTATGGCTCATTTAATTTAAATTTGTACATTTGGTATACAGTCAAAGTCTTTAACAATCACTTATTAAGGTGATTTATTGCACTACATTTAGCAGCATTTACAGCATACATTTAAAGGAAATCTGTAAACTAGAAATAAATGTTAGGATTATAGCACAACACACACAAGCACAACATCACGCTATAAATCTAATCATTAAATTTGACCCTTGGACAACTTTGCTGACAATGAGCAGAGGACATAGAAAGCACCTGCTTTAACATAGCTTAGTTCCAGGTAATAACCTACAGTTATTTTACAAATGCTCAAGAAGATTTTATTTTTGAGAGTTATAGTAAAATTGGCGATGTAGGATGGAATAATTCTGTTTTATTATGTTATAACCACTGAAGATATAGAGAAACATCAATCATGCAGTAAGGGATTTTGAGATATTTCAATGCTGGGAAAACCGATACACAGATATGTGTGCCTAGCATAAAAGTAAATATTTAGCAAGTGGAGATCTGCATTCATGTCAGAGTTTGTTGAACAATTTGCTCAGGCTCTTTAATGAACTATAATAATGTCAAATATTTGGTTATGGAAATATATGCAACATGAACAAAATGATATCCCCTCTCTAGCATATCATTCACAATGAATATTTTTATATTTGCCAAACATGTGATTCAGCTAATATCACTTCCAAAATGTTTTGTTGGAAATTCTTAGACTTGGAATGTATCTCGTTCCCTGAATTTCACACTGATCTAATCCACAGCTGAAAATGAGATTGTTTTCATTAAAGACTAATCCAATTTAGACTGGAAGGATTATCCACTCAAATGGGATTTGAAGAGAATTCACAAGGGACCCACAGCTTTTATACCAAAATATCTAAGATGGAAATATTCTCCATTGTGTATTTCCAACTCAGTTTCTTTGGCATAGCATTTGCAATTCCTTTATCAGTTCTCCAAAACTCATGGTTCAATGAGTAGGCTTCTGGATCTCCTTTTGTATTGGGCAGGAAAGTTAGCTAGAAGGAACATAAATGAAAGTTAGAAGAAAAATGAATGTGGGTCATGAGGGAAAGGAGAAAATACAAACCTTGAGAGGGGTATGAAATATACAATGTACAAAAACTGTTTCTGTAAAAAGAAGACAAAGCAATCAGTAAGGAGTTGCATCTATTGGCATTGATAAAGAAATGGCTAGGCAAGATCCAAAGTACTAGGCAAATTCATTCTTCATAAGAGAAGCACCAGATGTGTCTATGGGCTTTATAAGTAATAGCTGAAACTCTAAGCAAGGGTTTTACTCTTGCTCTAACTCTTGCTCTAACTGATGCTGTTCTCAAATCATTGACAACTATTCTCACTGTACAAACATGTAAAAGTTCAACTTCAGTGGAAGCGTTGTCTCAAAGTAGGCACATATAAGCTTAAAAGTCTTTTTCACATGTTTAAACTTAAGCAAAGTACAGGGCATGTGTGAGAAGATCAAATTTAATAATGCAATAATGACTAATAATAATCATTGCCATCAGATTTATATGGCAATTAAAGATTCTATGCCAACACAGAACATTCTGTTAGTTTACCGTTGTCAGATTTACAAAATAATGAAAATAGGATATTTAACATCAAAGAAGGATTCATAGGGATCAGATTGTTATATTGTTAAATTAGCATTTAGTTTAAATTAAGAAACTGTAATATAATTTGATCAAGGTCCTTTTAACCTTTTACCCCAATATTTCTTAAAGGGACACTATAGTCACCAGAACAACTACAGCTTATTGAATTTGTTCTGATGAGTAGAATCATTCCCTTCAGGCTCTTTGCTGTAAACACAGTCTTTCCAAAGAAAAAGCAGTGTTTACATTACAGCCTAGTGATAACTTCACTGGCCACTCTCAGATGGCTATTAGAGATCCTTCCTGGGTCATGGCTGCCTAAAATGCATCCAAACATTCAGTATCTCCTCCCTCTGCATGCAGACACTGAACTTTCCTCATAGAGATTCATTGATCCAATTAATCTCTATGAGGAGATGCTGATTGGCCAGTGCTGTGTTTGAAACATGCTGGCTCTGACCCTGATCTGCTTCTTTGTCAGTCTCAGCCAATCCTATGGGGAAGCACAGTGATTGAATCAGGCTACACCTTCTGATGATGTCAGCATACTGCTTGTTTTTCTGAGTCAAACAGCATGCAGAGTTACAGCTTCAGGCTTGAATACAGTAAGATTTTGCTATATTTATGGAGGCATGAGGGGCCCAAGGGGGCTAGATGGTGGTTTTAACACTATACGGTCAGGAATACATGTTTGGGTTCCTGACGCTATAGTGATCCTTTAATGTATCATGTTTGTGCATTGTGTATTGTGGCAGTATATATTGTCACTTTGTTAAAGGGACACTAAAGTCGCCAAAACAACTTTAGCTTAATGAAGCATTTTTCGAGCATAGATCATGTGTTTGAAGTCTCCCTGCTCAATTTCTGCCCTTTACGAGTTAAATCAGTTTTATTTTTTTATGCAGCCCTAGCCACACCTCCCCTGGCTTTGACTCACACATCCTGCATGAAACAAAATTGTTTCATTTTCATTCAGATGTTAACTTGCCTTTAAAGCTTTTATCTCCTGCTCTGTAGATTTAACTTTAATCACATACAGGAGACTACTACAAGGTCTAGAAAGCTATTAATTGTGCAGGGGACAAGAAATTCTCAATTAAATATAATTTGCAGTAAAGGAAGTGTAAATATGAGCTCTCACTTTACAGGAAGTGTTTGGCAGGCTATGCATGTTAAATGTGTCGCTAGGGCTGCATGCACAATGATTTAATTCCTAAATAGCAGAGCATTGAGCAGTGAGACCTCAGGGGTATAATCTATACACCAAGACTGTTTCATTAAGCTGAGCTGGTGACTATGGTGTCCCTTTAATATAGTACTAATAAGAAGATGAGTAAGAGAAATCGAGAGGAGAAAGGAATATATTTCATCGTTTTCAAACTCCAGACTTGTTATACTTTAACAAAGAATTGTGGTAATGTTTTAAATTGCATCAGAGACACACAAGGTTTGCAAGATCAAAATATGTCGAGTGCCTCTTCTCTGTGCTTATGCAACTGATTTGTGAGCTGCAAAGCAAATTGGCTTTCTTTAGCTGTCTAAACTATTATAATTATCATTCTACTAGCTAGGTCATTGATGATGGATGAAACTCTTGTAGCGTATTGTTTGTCAATGTTCTGATGCATAAAAAAAAAGTTTAGCAGACTATTGCAGTGCAATAATATTCTTAGAGGCTGGGATAAGATGTGGATTCATGGATGACTGCTACTCCAACGTGGTTCTGCGCACGCAGTATATGCAAATTTATATTACGGCTTTCTAGAGTTACATATGCAAAGTGAAATATTGTGTTTTTTATTGTTAGAATACAGTGGGAAATCTTTTTTGACCAATATAATTGAGTAATTTAAAAAATCTGCCTTGAGTATGATGAATCCTGATGATAGGTTAATTATAGTGTCACCAGGTTGCCAATTAACTAATTGAAATTCCCTCCTGCAATGATTCCAGCTGCATTCAATTAAACAGTATGTTTCTAGCTGAAGAAATTGCTATTGTTTTCCTCTTAAGACTCTATAAAGATTTTGTGAATTGTATTACACTTCTGCTTTTTTGTTCTGCATATCGGTTACTTCCGGAGAAAGCATGGTATAAAAATTTACAGTAGAAAATAATAAACCGGGTAATTACACACCCCTGTGGCTCTCATGTGGATACAGAAGAATTTACCCTGCAATTTGTTAGGTTAAGCTGCCTGTATGCCCTTCATGTGTGTATTTTGTCAACTAGCTTTAACGAAAGAGGTCAAACACTTCAATTTTATTCTGAACAAATTTTCTAATGGGAACATTAATATTTTATGTGAACATGTTTTCCCATGCTGCCTTGCCTTTGGAACCCCTAACCATTCAACATTTAGCAAGACTCAAACCTTTGGAACTTCAAAGTCAGATGCAAACAACCTTTGATAAGTGAAATGTGAACTTATTACTCAAAATAGATCTTGTCATATATATATGAAGATGAGTGCACTCTGGAGACTGTAGTAGTAAAGTAGAAATGCTTTTATTTAGCACAAATAAACATCACCATTTCCGTCCTCCTGGACTTTTCTCAAGACTTGGATAGAAGGAAACAAGCAATCAGTGCAGAAGATGGTTCTGCGAGAATGGTGTCTATTTTCTCAAACCTGTGTCTTATCTGCACACATCTCGCTTTAACCCCTGTATCACAACTGATCTTCGAGTTCTATGTGTCGTCTTGCTCAGAAATGGTTCAGACTTGAGAAAGGGAGGTTCTCCCGAAAGCTTGTCATTAAAAAATTATTTTAGTCCAATAAAAAAAGTATTACAAGATACAAATTTTATTTGTTTTTGACATCTACATCACTGGACTAACACGGCTACAATCTCTACTTGAACACTATATATATATATATATTGCATTTCGTCCTCCTCAAACTAAGCTCAAATTATTTTTCATAGTAACTCCATAAAGAAAAGTCTTTAATGTAATTTTTTTATGTAAATACGTGCATTATTCTTCACAGACTATTTACTTCTCTGTATAAAATGTGTACTTACTGTACCTATTGCAATGTAACCTGTAGTAAGGTACCAATTGCACCAATTCAGATTGAGTATATAAACATACATGTAAAGAAAACTATACTGTGATTTTATTTTTCTTCTAAATTGGTTTTAGTTGTAAACATAAAATAACACAATATAATCATGTATTGTTTATATTTATTCAGCTGTAAACTATCTATAATTAATTTACACAACAGCAGAAGTCCAGGAATACAATTTTCTAAGCATTTATACATGCCGTATTGACCAAAATTTCTATTGCCAATTATAATATTTAAGACATATTTTAACTAAAAATAGAACAATGGGGGGTACCAGCACTAATTTCGAACAAGTATACAATGTCACACTTGTGAAAGACACTCTGTAAAAAGCTGCTATATCACCAAAAAGCTTATCCTATAGAATAGAGATTTTAGACCAGTGTGATGGTGAAGCGCTTATATTTAATATAAGTGATATATAGCTATAAAGGTGTTTATACCTTAAATTTTATCCTCTTATTCTGATCCTACTGGTAGGTGTGGTTTTCCTTAAAAACATAAGTAAAAAGACAAACACCAAGTCATAGTGTAAACTGTACAATATAATATTGCAAATGGTAACATAAAGTATCCCACTCACAATTTCAAGAACTAAAAGGTTAAGCTCAGTTTAATGCGCTCTTAGGGTCCGTGAAGGCGACCCTCTCCCTTCTTTAGACAGTGTTCTTTAGATAAATATGGTTGAAAATTCAAATTCAAAACAGAATGTATTTCTTCACTGCCAAAGTTACTTTTTTTATTTCTATGACAATACTAATGTATTTAAACATGGAAATGAAGGAAGAAAATATATATATTTTTTAATACAGAAAGCACACCTTCTCCACAAATCTAATGGCGGTATCGGTGTTCCGGATATCCGCAAATATTATTTTGCTACTAATGCTGCAGCAGTCGTGAATTTTATTACTCAATCTACTAAAACAAGATGGACGGAAATAGAAGAGTCAAAAATTCTCCCGTTTAGACTTACGGAATTACCTTAGTTGTGTTCTAAAAAAAGGCCTGGAGTCACTAAATTATTTTTATCAACAAAAAACACTCTCAAGGCCTTCGACATCATTTTTATAAATAATAACCACACTGCGAGAAAGTATAGAGCAATGTCAATGAAACTGTTGAAAGATCATATACCTTTTTTGAATCCAGAGTTATTGAAATAATACCCTATAACAAACATAAATTGTTTTTTTCATGGAAATGCCATCCTTTCATTTGAAAAATTAAAACTTAAATATGGATTAACTAATGATTGTAAAGAAGAATGCGTGATGAACATTGAGAGATTGAAAGAATGATATTACGTACCGGAAATTGACAAAAATTATAAATCACTAGAGATAACACCACTAGAAAAAAATATTCTTATATGATCCAAACAGAAATGGCACAATATCTATGTGTTATTTACTATACAATACCAAACTCATAGTCAAATTGAAACATATGATATCCTGGGAGATGGAGCTGGGTACGCAATACGAGCTTGAGGAATGTTTCCATTTTTTAAGGCATTAAAAGGAATTTCTTTTTGCACTGACCATTTCGAAAACCACTATAAAATTTTGTATTGATGGTACCTGGCTCCGTCTAGATTGCACAATATGAATAACAAGTATTCTGACCGGTGTTGGAGGGACTGTGGGGGTTTGGGAAATATGGCTCATATATTGTGGTATTGTCCCAAAATAGCAAGATACTGGAGAATGGTTCACGATTTAATTGTTAAAGTGGATTGAGCTATTGGTATTTTAACTTCAGAGCAACCATTATTCAGAAAATTCAGAAAAATGTAAAAAAAAAATCATTTATTGTTTAATTGTATTATTGTACAATTTCTGTCATATACAATATTGTGTTTGTTACTATAATGGATGGATACCCCTTCCCACTTCCAAGTTCCCCTTTCCTCTCCGACCCCTACTATAACGTTTGTATAATTTGTTGAAAATTTTATAAAACTTTAATAAAATTATTTGAAAAGAAAGCACACCTTCTTTAGAGATTCTCCGAAACAAAACATAGCTCTCTCACTCTTTCTTAGCTGACATGAAAGCAACTACCCCAGGGTGTAAGTTCACAGAAAATAAAATGTAATAGAGTGCACTTGAAAGACATTCAAAATGTTTAAAACCATACAAAATGTTGAAATCAAGGTTTACATAGTAATCTCCAGATCACCACCTAACTGACAAATAAAAACTATATCATAGTAAAATATGTAATAAATGTTTGAACCAAATTGATTTACAGTATGAATTATGAAATTTAGAAAAATGCATTTGTGATGGGAATAAATGCTAACTGGTCCTTAAAGTCATCTTTTTAAAAAAAACTTATATTTTCAGGATCATTCCAACCTCCATGAATTCTCCATATCAGTCTTTACTAAATTCAGAACTTATGCTTTCTAAATTAATATTTTTATATTAAAAAAAAAAACAGGCAGGAATCAATAACCAGATTCAGAAAGTAAGTTAGCAGCGTGTCCACAGGTAACTGACTGCAGGGAGCACAGTACATCTGAGCAATGAAATCTGTTCAGGAGTGCCAAAGGACATTGGAGATATGGAGCAGCTATTTTTAGGAATGATTTTTAATGCGAGTAGAGATATAAATAAAGGTTAATATATCAATAATTTCAGCTTTAGTGTTACAGGACATTATATTCTATCATTAAAATCAGACCATAGTGATTTTGTTTCCCAGGGCTGCAGCTGAAAAGCATCAAATATATAATTTAATGGGTTAAATGCTTAATGAACCCACAAACAAATATAAAAATAAAATAATGCATGTATGGTTGAAATCACTTCATTGTGCAAAATATAAGTTAAGGGAACAATGCTAATATTTTAAAATCTTATATGGCTATTTAAAATCACTTAAATTAAGCCAACAAATATGGGTGTTTAGTCACATAGTATAGTGTGTATATATAGTGTATATAGTCATCTAGTCATACTATGCATAAGCCCTCCACAAGGCTATCGATGGGTAGTATATGCACACATCTTTTCATGTTTGCACTAATATAAAAGTAATATAACTCTAACAAGCTCATTCATTATACTAAAATGACCCTCCTTTTATTTTTACCACACAAAATAATTGAAAATGAATATTGTAGTAAAAATTAGCTTTTCTATAATGTTTATTATTTTTGCCTATTTAAAACTTAAGGGTAGTTTTGAGACTATTGGTTATAAATATAACATTCTGAACTAAGTTAAATATAATCAGAGGGGATATAATAACATCCGGTGCAAGAACAAACAATTATCTGGAAATCTATTCATAAACAGGGCTATACATAGGACACAAGGTCACACATTTAGGCTGCAAGAAAGGAGATTTAAGCTAAGGAAAAGCAAAGGTTTTTGTTTTTTTAAAGTAAGAGCAATAAGGATATGGAATTCTCTGCCTGGAGAGGTGGTTTTATCAGAGTCCATACAGATGTTTAAACTGCAATTGGATAAATACTTCCAAAAACATGACATACAGGGATATAATTTCTAATAAGTGGGGTAATAGCTGCTTGATCCAAGGAGATATCTGACTACCATTTTGGGGTCAAGCAGGAATTTTTTCTAGTTTGTTGCAAAATTGGAAGCACTTCAGACTAGGTTTTTTTGCATTCCTTTGCATCAACAGCAAAAACATATGTGAGGAAGGCTGAACTTGATGGACACATGTCTCTTTTCAGCTATGTAACTATGTAACTATGTAATACTAGGGCTTGTGAAAATCCTCTGAATATTTTTGAAATATAATACTGCATTTCTCTTGAAGCAAGAGCATCACTATAAATTATATATATATATAATATAAAGTATAATGTATACCCTCACTGGAGAATATGTGATGTAAAATAAACAAAACATAATGTATTTCTTCACTGCCATAGTATTCCAATTGCATCTATGTTATATCTACTGGACATTTTCAATTTCAGCAGCCATATCATAGATGCAATATACACGGTATATACGAGGTCTGTCCATAAAAAGTCCTGCCATTTTTAATATAACAAGAATGGTCTGTGCAACACTGATGTAACCGGGCAGCCAAGGAGAATGGACTGGAATGTGCATGCTTGAACAATGACAACTTCACTGTACTAGTCACATGGGGCGTTAGATGCCATTGAATGAGCATGTGTACTGTGTGGCCATCACCTTCAAAATGAATGAACTGAGTGAGTAGAGCAGCGAGTATTCATCTAATTTTGTGTTAAGCTAGAACATTCCTCTGATGAAAGTATTCGGGTGATTCAGAGGGCTTTTGGGGAAGATGCAATGAGTGCAGCACAAATAAAAGTGTGACACAAATGCTTCAAAGATGGTTGAAAATGTATTAAACGATTTGGTGCCCTGCAGCATCTGGCTTTTCCCAAAACTAAAATCACCTTTGAAAGGGAAGAAATTTCAGACCTTCAATGAGATTCAGGTCAATACAACGAGGCAACTGATGGCGATTCCAACTAAGGATTTTGCAGAGTGTTTTGAACAGTGGAAAAGTTACTGGGAGAGCTGTGTGATGTCCCATTGTGGCTTCTTTAAAGGGGACTGAGGAGTCATTGTACAATGGTTCTTGTATCTTGTATCTTATTCAATTAATGTCTATATTTTGCATATTATATGGCTGGATACTCTCTTCAGTGTTGTCATATGAAAAGATATAATAAAATATTTACAAAAATGTGAGGGGTGTACTCACTTGTGTGAGATACTGTGTACGTATATATATATATATATATATATATATATATATGTATATATATATATATATATATGTACTTGCAAAAAGTAGATGGCTGCACTCACGGTCTTTGAATAAAAATTAACTTTTATTGTGTCATCTTAAAATCAGGATCAACGTTTCAGTCCTCTCCAAGTCCTCTTCTGAGGATCCTGATGAAAGTCCTTGGAGTCCTTGATCCTGATTTTAGTCCAAGCTTTTGCACCCCTACCTCCAGCCAAAAGATACCAGGTGCCAAGTCACACTTGTAGATATAAAATAGAACGATACCGGCACTCCTGGGTGTCTAGTAAGTTGTTCCTTTATTGTCACATATATAGTCAATGTCAAATACAGTCAACATTGTTATACTATTAAGAGACAGGGTTTACATTTTATAATCATATTTTGCATATTTAGATTGATGCTGGCAATGTAACTTGAATATTCATGCTATTGTTTACATAAGATGTATAAATGACCAACCTACATTTAGTTATATATAAATTCATATATAAATTACAGAGTAGTAGAAGACTAGAATAATATTACCTTTTCTAAATAGTCCAGCTTTTAGCTTTGCCCAACACCGGGCCATCTAATGGATATATGGAGATATGGTGAAGCCTACAAGTCAAAGTGTCTCGCACCCACTTTGAAATTTGGTGGAAGATCAGTGTGTTAGAGTACCTGTAGTGCTGGTCTCCTCAGGGAACCTACTTGAGGTTATGGAGGGTGGCAGTGCTCTTCCTCTCACCTCTGATTTTTCCTCCAACGATCCTAGTTCTGTAACTCCACTACCTTTTCTGACATCATAACATAAATTACATCAAGGTACACTAGTTTCAATGGCGTCTCACACTTTGGGGGTGTGGCTTCAAGCCTACAGTATAAATAGCTTATTGGGGTATGTTCTATGCCCTGTTGTGGTTCCTTGTTGGTACCAGTCTTTTCTGTTTTTTACTTGGCTATTACTGACTATTCTACTTTCTGGTATTCTTGACGCGGCTTTGTACCTTGTTTTCCTGATTTCTGTCGCCCACATATCTAAATTATTTTGACCATTCTCTGTCCATTTATGTATATCCTGGCCACTCTAAGGACTGGTTATACGTTGTATTCTACCATTGTGCGTGTTGGGTGGTACTATACCATGATACAGTGATGATCTGGGGGTGCTTCAGCAAGGCTGGAATCAGGCAGAGTCATATTTATGAATCACACATTAATCAAGCCATGTACATGGTTATCTTCAAAGAAAATATGTTTCCTTCTGCTTTTACAACGCTCTCCAACTCTTAAGATTATTTTTGTTTAGCAGGACAATGCTCCATGCCACACAGTTAGGTCAAACAAGATGTGGATGGAGAACCAATAATTCAAGATCCTGTCATGGCCAGCTCAATCTCCAGACATAATACCACTGAAAACCACTGGAATGTGATCAAGAGAAAATTTGATACTCACAAACTATTTTAACAAATATGAGCTGCTTGAATTTATGCACGAGGAGTGGTATAAAATAACTTAACAGCAACTGGTGGAGAGTATAACAAGAAACATGAAAGCAGGAATTGAAAATTAAGTTTATTACACCAAATATTCCTCTCTGAACTCTCCCTCAGTTAAAATATTAGTATTGTGTTGTTTAAAAATAATAAGAAGAATTAATAATGAATAATTAGTCATACAATATGGGATCTCTGGGATTACTGGTAAGCCACTTCATCTCATGTTCACATTTTTCACATCTGATATATTAGAAATAGTAGAACTCACCAGAGGTTGGTTGCCACTAGAAGCAAATATTATGACTTCTTAGTGAGAGTCTCACATGGACTCTTGTAAAACAGGCTATTGCTTAAACATGCATTTTATATACTCTATTATGCAGTTTTACTGCTTTACATGAATTCTGGACCCTCTAAAAAGCACATATTCCATTTAAGCAAATTAATGCAATTTCTGTTTATGTATCACTTCAAGCCCAAAGGTAAAGGTAAAATATTGTAAAACTACTACTATTGCTCATACCCCTACTACTGTTATTATATAAATAAAATATCCTTTGAAATAATCTGAAAATACCTCTTTGTCCATATTTTTCTTTGCTTCACAGGCAACTCTTTAATATGACATAATTAATATACTTTAATATGGCAGCCATGGTTAAATTACTGTTGAAATTGATTCCAGAGGTTCATAAACTTAGAGATAATTATGATAAAGATAGAGCTGCAATGTTCATAACTACTATATGCATGTTAACTGTGTCACGTCCATCGCTGATATGCTAAGTACATAATCACTTAAAGAGTTAAACAAATTTGAAGTTGGCAGGAATGAACTCTGCCACAGCAGAGTCCAGACTAATCAACAGATGTGACCTTGCTCACACACGTAACAGAGTTTTAAAAGACAAGCTGTGTTTTGTGGTTCTTTGGTCAGTGCTATGTATATTTAATTAGTGTCCTCTCACCTTCACTCTGTGCATTTTTCCTCCTGACAGCTCCTGGCATCAAAAGGATGTCCTTGAGAAAAAGTCAGGCCTATTGACTCCTAAGCATCGTATTTGACTTGGTGTTCAAGTATTCTAAAGAAAAAGCTGAAAATAATGAAAGACATTGCAGTATGGAGCTGCCTTACCAGACAGTGTCAGATGGGTCGAAGCTATTGAACAGTTCCTATTAAATTAGCTTAGCTTCATCTATGCTAGTTAAAGCTGGCATACTGACAAATTAGTTCTTCTGCCTGTATAAAGGAGAAGAGACAGGATGTGATTCCTATTTTGGAACTTGGTGACAGTAGATATGTCACATCACTAGGTCAATACAAAACTGTCCAAGTAAGAAATGTAAATATTTTCTTCTGTGCCAATATGTTCTATGTTTAATGGTGAATCTGAAATTCTTTGAAATTGCAGACGTGTCTTACCATTAATTAATAGCATGTTATTCTTTGTTTAACATTAACCTGTCCTCTCATTATACGCTGTGTAATTGGCTTTTTCGATTGTGAAGATTCTTTTGAAGAATCTATGCTCTGTGTTATTTAAACTTGGCTTAGTATTAAGAAAAGTTAGTAGAATAATAGTGCAATATAATTTTATCCTGCCTTCTCATCTGATGCTTGTCACTTAATCACATGGTTTTATCAATATGTTTGTATGTTTTTTTAAATTTGTACAAGTAGAATCTATGTTTGAGCAGGATACTCACATATCACCTGGAGTTCTTTGATCTCTGTGCAGATGATGGTGACTAGTTGTGGCTCAAAACTTAATTTGCCACCAGTTTAGTGATCAACTCAAGCAGAAGTCCTCATGTCACTAAAGTCTAGCACTTTCTTTTTTATTAATTATGCTTTTATTGGAAGAAAATCAAATACAAGTCATTGTTAGAATATACACACATTTTGGCTTTACAATGACATAATTCACATAGCAATAAGTACATGAATGCATAGTGTTAGCATAAATACTTTAAACATTATATCTTCAATGAAGACTGTCAGATGAATCTAGATAGATTTAAGATTAGAGTTAAGTCTCACCATCTCCTTTTTTTTTTTTAACTTACAATCCATCACCATAAACACTGGTGTAGAAACAAAATGATAATAAATGAAAAAGAAAATAGTGAAAAAGTCTTGTATCTTTTTAAACATTTAACTTGCTATAGGAGTGTGCGTTTACTTTTTGTAAATGTCTCCTCTAGTCCAAATGACTAAGCTAAACTTGATGATTTTAGTCTAGTCTTGAAAATATCTCAAAATCTTCTTAGCCACAAAAGATACACCTGGTTACTCTGTATAAAACCTATGTCTATAACAACAGTTTTGAAGTTTGCTTAGTCAATAGATTTGATCTCTGCTGTCTTGTACAAGCCCCCCAAATGCCAGATATCTGGGACATTTGTGAAATTTTTTACTCTCTGCAGGTATTTGATAAATGTAAATTACA
>OW240920.1:31104840-31260541 GCA_933207985.1 Pelobates cultripes | reverse complement strand
ATAGAAAAAATAAATAAAAAAAAAGCATACCCTTATCCTAACCTAGCTATGCTTTTCCCTATCTTATGAACAGCAGCTACACTTTCCCTCCTCTTACTAAGCATGCAGCTTGAGAATGAATCTAAAATGGATGCTGTCCAGTAGGTGGGAGGGTCTGCTAGGGAGGCTGTGCTGCTAATTGGCTGGAATGTGTCTGCTGACTGTGAGGTACAGGGTCAAAGTTTACTCAATGATGACGAATAGGGGGCGGGTCGAACCGCGCATATGTTCGCACGCCGTGGCGAACGCGAACATGCTATGTTCGCCAGGAACCGTTCGCCGGCGAACCGTTCGGTACATCACTATTAGAGATCCTTCCTGGGTCATGGCTGCCTAAAATGCATCCAAACATTCAGTATCTCCTCCCTCTGCATGCAGACACTGAACTTTCCTCATAGAGATTCATTGATCCAATTCATCTCTATGAGGAGATGCGGATTGGCAAGGGCTGTGTTTGAATCATGCTGACTCTGCCCCTGATCTGCCTCTTTGTCAGTCTCAGCCAATCCTATGGGGAAGCACAGTGATTGAATCAGGCTACAACTTCTGATGATGTCAGCAGACTGCTTGTTTTTCTGAGTCAAACAGCATGCAGAGTTACAGCTTCAGGCTTGAATATAGTAAGATTGTGCTATATTTATGGAGGCATGAGGGGCCCAGGGGGGCTAGATGGTGGTTTTAACACTATAGGGTCAGGAATACATGTTTGTGTTCCTGACCCTATAGTGATCCTTTAATGTATCATGTCTGTGCATTGTGCATTGTGTCAGTATATATTGTAACTTTGTTAAAGGGACACTAAAGTCGCCAAAACAACTTTAGCTTAATTAAGCATTTTTCGAGTATAGATCATGTGTTTGAAGTCTCCCTGCTCAATTTTCTGCCCTTTACGAGTTAAATCAGTTTTATTTTTTTATGCAGCCCTAGCCACACCTCCCCTGGCATTGACTCACACATCCTGCATGAAACAAAATTGTTTCATTTTCATTCAGATGTTAACTTGCCTTTAAAGCTTTTATCCCCTGCTCTGTAGATTTAACTTTAATTACATACAGGAGACTACTGCAAGGTCTAGAAAGCTATTAATTGTGCAGGGGACAAGAAATTCTCAATTAAATATAATTTGCAGTAAAGGAAGTGTAAATATGAGCTCTCACTTTACAGGAAGTGTTTGGCAGGCTATGCATGTTAAATGTGTCGCTAGGGTTGCATGCACAATGATTGGCATAGCATTTGCAATTCCTTTATCAGTTCTCCAAAACTCATGGTTCAATGAGTAGGCTTTTGGATCTCCTTTTGTATTGGGCAGGAAAGTTAGCTAGAAGGAACATAAATGAAAGTTAGAAGAAAAATGAATGTGGGTCATGAGGGAAAGGAGAAAAAACAAACCTTGAGAGGGTACAATGTACAAAAAACGTTTCTGTAAAAAGAAGACAAAGCAATCAGTAAGGAGTTGCATCTATTGGCATTGATAAAGAAATGGCTAGGCAAGATCCAAAGTACTAGGCAAATTCATTCTTCATAAGAGAAGCACCAGATGTGTCTATGGGCTTTATTAGTAATACCTGAAACTCTAAGCAAGGGTTTTACAGGGTTTCTCTGCCTAAATAGCAGAGAATCGAGCAGTGAGACCTCAGGGGTATAATCTATACACCAAGACTGCTTCATTAAGCTGAGCTGGTGACTATGGTGTCCCTTTAATATAGTATTAATAAGTACTTAAGTAAGAGAAATCGAGAGGAGAAAGGAGTATATTTCATCGTTTTCAAACTCCAGACTTGTTATACTTTAACAAAGAATTGTGGTAATGTTTTAAATTGCATCAGAGACACACAAGGTTTGCAAGTGCCTCTTCTCTGTGCTTATGCAACTGATTTGTGAGCTGCAAAGCAAATTGGCTTTCTTTAGCTGTCTAAACTATTATAATTATCATTCTACTAGCTAGGTCATTGATGATGGATGAAACTCTTGTAGCATATTGTTTGTCAATGTTCTGATGCATTAAAAAAAAGTTTAGCAGAATAATCCAGTGCAATAATATTCTTAGAGGCTGGGATAAGATGTGAATTCATGGATGACTGCTACTCCAACGTGGTTCTGCGCACGCAGTATATGCAAATTTACTTACGGCTTTCTAGAGTTACATATGCAAAGTGAAATATTGTGTTTTTTATTGTTAGAATACAGTGGGAAATCTTTTTTGACCAATATAATTGAGTAATTTAAAAAATCTGCCTTGAGTATGATGAATCCTGATGATAGGTTAATTATAGTGTCACCAGGTTGCCAATTAACTAATTGAAATTCCCTCCTGCAATGATTCCAGCTGCATTCAATTAAACAGTATGTTTCTAGCTGAAGAAATTGCTATTGTTTTCCTCTTAAGACTCTATAAAGATTTTGTGAATTGTATTACACTTCTGCTTTTTTGTTCTGCATATCGGTTACTTCCGGAGAAAGCCTGGTATAAAAAATTACAGTAGAAAATAATAAACCGGGTAATTACACACCCCTGTGGCTCTCATGTGGATACAGAAGAATTTACCCTGCAATTTGTTAGGTTAAGCTGCCTGTATGCCCTTCATGTGTGCATTTTGTCAACTAGCTTTAACGAAAGAGGTCAAACACTTCAATTTTATTCTGAACAAATTTTCTAATGGGAACATTAATATTTTATGTGAGCATGTTTTCCCATGCTGCCTTGCCTTTGGAACCCCTAACCATTCAACATTTAGCAAGACTCAAACCTTTGGAACTTCAAAGTCAGATGCAAACAACCTTTGATAAGTGAAATGTGAACTTATTACTCAAAATAGATCTTGTCATATATATATGAAGATGAGTGCACTCTGGAGACTGTAGTAGTAAAGTAGAAATGCTTTTATTTAGCACAAATAAACATCACCATTTCCATCCTCCTGGACTTTTCTCAAGACTTGGATAGAGGGAAACAAGCAATCAGTGCAGAAGATGGTTCTGCGAGAATGGTGTCTATTTTCTCAAACCTGCGTCTTATCTGCACACATCTCGCTTTAACCCCTGTATCACAACTGATCTTCGAGTTCTATGTGTCGTCTTGCTCATAAATGCTTCAGACTTGAGAAAGGGAGGTTCTCCTGAAAGCTTGTCATTAGAAAATTATTTTAGTCCAATAAAAAAAGTATTACAAGATACAAATTTTATTTGTTTTTTACATCTACATCACTGGACTAACACGGCTACAATCTCTACTTGAACACTATATATATATATATATATATATATATATATATATATATTGCATTTTGTCCTCTTCCAACTAAGCGCAAATTATTTTTCATAGTAACTCCATAAAGAAAAGTCTTTAATGTAATTTTTTTATGTAAATACGTGCATTATTCTTCACAGACTATTTACTTCTCTGTATAAAACGTGTACTTACTGTACCTATTGCAGTGTAACCTGTAGTAAGGTACCAATTGCACCAATTCAGATTGAGTATATAAACAAACATGTAAAGAAAACTATATTGTGATTTTATTTTTCTTCTAAATTGGTTTTGGTTGTAAACATAAAATAACACTATATAATTGTGTATTGTTTATATTTATTCAGCTGTAAAACTATCTATAATTAATTTACACAACAGCAGAAGTCCAGGAATACAATTTTCTAAGCATTTATCTTTGACAGTACATGCCGTATTGACCAAAATTTCTATTGCCAATTATAATATTTAAGACATATTTTAAATACAAATAGAACAATGGGGGGTACCAGCACTAATTTTGAACAAGTATACAATGTCACACTTGTGAAAGACACTCTGTAAAAAGCTGCTATATCACCAAAAAGCTTATCTTATAGAATAGAGATTTTAGGCCAGTGTGATGGTGAAGCGCTTATATTTAATATAAGTGATATATAGATATAAAGGTGTTTATACTTTAAATTTTATCCTCTTATTCTGATCCTACTAGTAGGTGTGGTTTTCCTTAAAAACATAAGTAAAAAGACAAACACCAAGTCATAGTGTAAACTGTACAATATAATATTGCAAATGGTAACATAAAGTATCCCACTCACAATTTCAAGAGCTAAAAGGTTAAGCTCAGTTTAATGCGCTCTTAGGGTCCGTGAAGACAACCCTCTCCCTTCTTTAGACAGTGTTCTTTAGATAAATATGGTTGAAAATTCAAATTCAAAACAGAATGTATTTCTTCACTGCCAAAGTTACTTTTTTTATTTCTATGACAATACTAATGTATTTAAACATGGAAATGAAGGAAGAAAATATATATTTTTTAATACAGAAAGCACACCTTCTCCACAAATCTAATGGCGGTATTGGTGTTCCGGATATCCGCAAATATTATTTTGCTACTAATGCTGCAGCAGTCGTGAATTTTATTACTCAATCTACTAAAACAAGATGGACGGAAATAGAAGAGTCAAAAATTCTCCCGTTTAGACTTACGGAATTTTTATCAACACAATTTTTTTAAAAATAATAACCACATTGTATAGAGTATAGAGCAATGTCAATGGAACTGTTGAAAGATCATATACCTTTTTTGAATCCAGATTTATTGAAAGAATACCCTATAACAAACGTAGATTGTTTTTTTCATGGAAATGCCATCCTTTCATTTGAAAAATTAAAACTTAAATATGGATTAACTAACGATTGTAAAGAAGAATGCGTGATGATCATTGAGAAATTGAAAGAATGATATTACGTACCGGAAATTGACAAAAATTATAAATCACTACAGGGAGTGCAGAATTATTAGGCAAATTAGTATTTTGACCACATCATCCTCTTTATGCATGTTGTCTTACTCCAAGCTGTATAGGCTCGAAAGCCTACTACCAATTAAGCATATTAGGTGATGTGCATCTCTGTAATGAGAAGGGGTGTGGTCTAATGACATCAACACCCTATATCAGGTGTGCATAATTATTAGGCAACTTCCTTTCCTTTGGCAAAATGGGTCAAAAGAAGGACTTGACAGGCTCAGAAAAGTCAAAAATAGTGAGATATCTTGCAGAGGGATGCAGCACTCTTAAAATTGCAAAGCTTCTGAAGCGTGATCATCGAACAATCAAGCGTTTCATTCAAAATAGTCAACAGGGTTGCAAGAAGCGTGTGGAAAAACCAAGGCGCAAAATAACTGCCCATGAACTGAGAAAAGTCAAGCGTGCAGCTGCCACGATGCCACTTGCCACCAGTTTGGCCATATTTCAGAGCTGCAACATCACTGGAGTGCCCAAAAGCACAAGGTGTGCAATACTCAGAGAAATGGCCAAGGTAAGAAAGGCTGAAAGACGACCACCACTGAACAAGACACACAAGCTGAAACGTCAAGACTGGGCCAAGAAATATCTCAAGACTGATTTTTCTAAGGTTTTATGGACTGATGAAATGAGAGTGAGTCTTGATGGGCCAGATGGATGGGCCCGTGGCTGGATTGGTAAAGGGCAGAGAGCTCCAGTCCGACTCAGACGCCAGCAAGGTGGAGGTGGAGTACTGGTTTGGGCTGGTATCATCAAAGATGAGCTTGTGGGGCCTTTTCGGGTTGAGGATGGAGTCAAGCTCAACTCCCAGTCCTACTGCCAGTTCCTGGAAGACACCTTCTTCAAGCAGTGGTACAGGAAGAAGTCTGCATCCTTCAAGAAAAACATGATTTTCATGCAGGACAATGCTCCATCACACGCGTCCAAGTACTCCACAGCGTGGCTGGCAAGAAAGGGTATAAAAGAAGAAAATCTAATGACATGGCCTCCTTGTTCACCTGATCTGAACCCCATTGAGAACCTGTGGTCCATCATCAAATGTGAGATTTACAAGGAGGGAAAACAGTACACCTCTCTGAACAGTGTCTGGGAGGCTGTGGTTGCTGCTGCACGCAATGTTGATGGTGAACAGATCAAAACACTGACAGAATCCATGGATGGCAGGCTTTTGAGTGTCCTTGCAAAGAAAGGTGGCTATATTGGTCACTGATTTGTTTTTGTTTTGAATGTCAGAAATGTATATTTGTGAATGTTGAGATGTTATATTGGTTTCACTGGTAATAATAAATAATTGAAATGGGTATATATTTGTTTTTTGTTAAGTTGCCTAATAATTATGCACAGTAATAGTCACCTGCACACACAGATATCCCCCTAACATAGCTATAACTAAAAACAAACTAAAAACTACTTCCAAAAATATTCAGCTTTGATATTAATGAGTTTTTTGGGTTCATTGAGAACATGGTTGTTGTTCAATAATAAAATTAATCCTCAAAAATACAACTTGCCTAATAATTCTGCACTCCCTGTAGAGATAACAACACTAGAAAAAAATATTCTTATATGATCCAAACAGAAATGGCACAATATCTATGTGTTATTTACTATACAATACCAAACTCATAGTCAAATTGAAACATATGATATCCTGGGAGATGGAGCTGGGTACACAATACGAGCTTGAGGAATGTTTCCATTTTTTAAGGCATTAAAAGGAATTTCTTTTTGCACTGACCATTTCGAAAACCACTATAAAATTTTGTATTGATGGTACCTGGCTCCGTCTAGATTGCCCAATATGAATAACAAGTATTCTGACCGGTGTTGGAGGGACTGTGGGGGTTTGGGAAATATGGCTCATATATTGTGGTATTGTCCCAAAATAGCAAGATACTGGAGAATGGTTCACGATTTAATTGTTAAAGTGGATTGACCTATTGGTATTTAAACTTCAGAACAACCATTATTCAGAAAATTCAGAAAAATTAAAAAAAAAAATGATTTATTGTTTAATTGTATTATTGTACAATTTCTGTCATATACAATATTGTGTTTGTTACTATAATGGATGGATACCCCTTCCCACTTCCAAGTTCCCCTTTCCTCTCCGACCCCTAATATAATGTTTGTATAATTTGTTGAAAATTTTATAAAACTTTAATAAAATTATTTGAAAAGAAAGCACACCTTCTTTAGAGATTCTCAGAAAAAAACATAGCTCTTTCACTCTTTCTTAGCTGACATGAAAGCAACTACCCCAGGGTGTAAGTTCACAGAAAATAAAATGTAATAGAGCGCACTTGAAAGACATTCAAAATGTTTAAAACCATACAAAATGTTGAAATCAAGGTTTACATAGTAATCTCCAGATCACCACCTAACTGACAAATAAAAACTATATCATAGTAAAATATGTAATAAATGTTTGAACCAAATTGATTTACAGTATGAATTATGAAATTTTGAAAAATGCATTTGTGATGGGAATAAATGCTAACTGGTCCTTAAAGTCATCTTTTAAAAAAAAAAAAACAACTTATATTTTCAGGATCATTCCAACCTCCATGAATTCTCCATATCAGTCTTTACTAAATTCAGAACTTATGCTTTCTAAATTAATATTTTTATATAAAAAAAAAAAAAAACAGGCAGGAATCAATAACCAGATTCAGAAAGTAAGTTAGCAGCGTGTCCACAGGTAACTGACTGCAGGGAGCACAGTACATCTGAGCAATGAAATCTGTTCAGTAGTGCCAAAGGACATTGGAGATATGGAGCAGCTATTTTTAGGAATGATTTTTAATACGAGTAGAGATATAAATAAAGGTTAATATATCAATAATTTCAGCTTTAGTGTTACAGGACATTATATTCTATCATTAAAATCAGACCATTGTGATTTTGTTTCCCAGGGCTGCAGCTGAAAAGCATCAAATATATAATTTAATGGGCTAAATGCTTAATGAACCCACAAACAAATATAAAAATAAAATAATGCATGCATGGTTGAAATCATTTCATTGTGCAAAATATAAGTTAAGGGAACAATGCAAATATTTTAAAATCTTATATGGCTATTTAAAATCACTTAAATTAAGCCAACAAATATGGGTGTTTAGTCACATAGTATAGTGTGTATATATAGTGTATATAGTCATCTAGTCATACTATGCATAAGCCCTCCACAGGGCTATCGATGGGTAGTATATGCACACATCTTTTCATGTTTGCACTAATATAAAAGTAATATAACTCTAACAAGCTCATTCATTATACTAAAATGACCCTCCTTTTTACCACACAAAATAATTGAAAATGAATATTGTAGTAAAAATGAGCTTTTCTATAATGTTTATTATTTTTGCCTATTTTAAACTTAAGGGTAGTTTTGAGACTATTGGTTATAAATATAACATTCTGAACTAAGTTAAATATAATCAGAGGGGATATAATAACATCCGGTGCAAGAACAAACAATTATCTGGAAATCTATTCATAAACAGGGCTATACATAGGACAGAAGGTCACACATTTAGGCTGGAAGAAAGGAGTTTTAAGCTAAGGCAAAGCAAAGGTTTTTTGTTTTTTTTAAAGTAAGAGCAATAAGGATATGGAATTCTCTGCCTGGAGAGGTGGTTTTATCAGAGTCCATACAGATGTTTAAACTGCAATTGGATAAATACTTCCAAAAACATGACATACAGGGATATAATTTCTAATAAGTGGGGTAATAGCTGCTTGATCCAAGGAGATATCTGACTACAATTTTGGGGTCAAGCAGGAATTTTTTCTAGTTTGTTGCAAAATTGGAAGCACTTCAGACTAGTTTTTTTTTGCATTCCTTTGCATCAACAGCAAAAACATATGTGAGGAAGGCTGAACTTGATGGACACATGTCTCTTTTCAGCTATGTAACTATGTAACTTTGTAATACTAGGGCTTGTGAAAATCCTCTGAATATTTTTGAAATATAATACTGCATTTCTCTTGAAGCAAAAGCATCACTATAAATTATATATATATATATATATATAAATATAATATAAAGTATAATGTATACCCTCACTGGAGAATATGTGATGTAAAATAAACAAAACATAATGTATTTCTTCACTGCCATAGTATTCCAATTGCATCTATGTTATGTCTACTGGACATTTTGAATTTCAGCAGCCATATCATAGATGCAATATACAAGGTATATACGAGGTCTGTCCAGAAAAAGTCCTGCCATTTTTAATATAACAAGAATGGTCTGTGCAACACTGATGTAACTGGGCAGCCAAGGAGAATGGACTGGAATGTGCATGCTTGAACAATGACAACTTCACTGTACTAGTCATAGGGGGCATTAGATGCCATTGAATGAGCATGTGTACTGTGTGGCCATCACCTTCAAAATGAATGAACTGAGCGAGTAGAGCAGCAAGTATTCATCTAATTTTGTGTTAAGCTAGAACATTCCTCTGATGAAAGTATTCGGGTGATTCAGAGGGCTTTTGGGGAAGATGCAATGAGTGCAGCACAAATAAAAGTGTGACACAAATGCTTCAAAGATGGTTGAAAATGTATTAAACGATTTGGTGCCCTGCAGCATCTGGCTTTTCCCAAAACTAAAATCACCTTTGAAAGGGAAGAAATTTCAGACCTTCAATGAGATTCAGGTCAATACAACGAGGCAACTGATGGCGATTCCAACTAAGGATTTTGCAGAGTGTTTTGAACAGCGGAAAAGTTACTGGGAGAGCTGTGTGATGTCCCATTGTGGCCTCTTTAAAGGGGACTGAGGAGTCATTGTCCTATGTACAATGTTTCTTGTATCTTGTATCTTATTCAATTAATGTCTATATTTTGCATATTATATGGCTGGATACTTTCTTCAGTGTTGTCACAAGAAAAGATGTAATAAAATATTTACAAAAATGTGAGGGGTGTACTCACTTGTGTGAGATACTGTGTATGTATATATATATATATATATATATACATATATATATATATATATGTACTTGCAAAAAGTAGATGGCTGCACTCACGGTCTTTGAATAAAAATTTACTTTTATTGTGTCATCTTAAAATCAGGATCAACGTTTCAGTCCTCTCCAAGTCCTCTTCTGAGGATCCTGATGAAAGTCCTTGGAGAGGACTGAAACGTTGATCCTGATTTTAGTCCAAGCTTTTGCACCCCTACCTCCAGCCAAAAGATACCAGGTGCCAAGTCACACTTGTAGATATAAAATAGAACGATACCGGCACTCCTGGGTGTCTAGTAAGTTGTTCCTTTATTGTCACGTATATAGTCAATGTCAAATACAGTCAACATTGTTATACTATTAAGAGACAGGGTTTACATTTTATAATCATATTTTGCATATTTAGATTGATGCTGGCAATGTAACTTGAATATTCATGCTATTGTTTACATAAGATGTATAAATGACCAACCTACATTTAGGTATATATACATTCATATATAAATTACAGAGTAGTAGAAGACTAGAATAATATTACCTTTTCTAAATAGTCCAGCTTTTAGCTTTGCCCAACGCCGGGCCATCTAATGGATATATGGAGATATGGTGAAGCCTACAAGTCAAAGTGTCTCGCACCCACTATGAAATTTGGTGGAAGATCAGTGTTAGAGTACCTGTAGTGCTGGTGTCCTCAGGGCACCTAATTGAGGTTATGGAGGGTGGCAGTGCTCTTCCTCTCACCTCTGATTTTTCCTCCAACGATCCTAGTTCTGTAACTCCACTACCTTTTCTGACATCATAACATAAATTACATCAAGGTGCACTAGTTTCAATGGCGCCTCACACTTTGGGGGTGTGGCTTCAAGCCTACAGTATAAATAGCTTATTGGGGTATGTTCTATGCCCTGTTGTGGTTCCTTGTTGGTACCAGTCTTTTCTGTTTTTTACTTGGCTATTACTGACTATTCTACTTTCTGGTATTCTTGACGCGCTTTGTACCTTGTTTTCCTGATTTCTGTCGCCCATATATCTAGATTATTTTGACCATTCTCTGTCCATTTATGTATAGCCTGGCCACTCTAAGGACTGGTTATACGTTGTATTCTACCTTTGTGCGTGTTGGGTGGTACTATACCATGATACAGTGATGATCTGGGGGTGCTTCAGCAAGGCTGGAATCAGGCAGAGTCATATTTATGAATCACACATTAATCAAGCCATGTACATGGTTATCTTCAAAGAAAATATGTTTCCTTCTGCTTTTACAACGCTCTCCAACTCTTAAGATTATTTTTGTTTAGCAGGACAATGCTCCATGCCACACAGTTAGGTCAAACAAGATGTGGATGGAGAACCAATAATTCAAGATCCTGTCATGGCCAGCTCAATCTTCAGACATAATACCACTGAAAACCACTGGAATGTGATCAAGAGAAAATTGGATACTCACAAACTATTTTAACAAATATGAGCTGCTTGAATTTATGCACGAGGAGTGGTATAAAATAACTTAACAGCAACTGGTGGAGAGTATAACAAGAGACATGAAAGCAGGAATTGAAAATTAAGTTTATTACACTAAATATTGCTCTCTGGACTATCCCTACGTTAAAATATTAGTATTGTGTTGTTTAAAAATAATAAGAAGAATACAATATGGGATCTCTGGGATTACTGGTAAGCCACTTCATCTCATGTTCACATTTTTCACATCTGATATATTAGAATAGTAGAACTCACCAGAGGTTGGTTGCCACTAGAAGCAAATATTATGACTTCTTAGTGAGAGTCTCACATGGACTCTTGTAAAACAGGCTATTGCTTAAACATGCTTTTTATATACTCTATTATGCAGTTTTACTGCTTTACATGAATTCTGGACCCTCTAAAAAGCACATATTCCATTTAAGCAAATTAATGCAATTCCTGTTTATGTATCACTTCAAGCCCAAAGCCCAACTATTAAACATAGGTAAAATATTGTAAAACTACTACTATTGCTCATACCCCTACTACTGTTATTATATAAATAAAATATCCTTTGAAATAATCTGAAAATACCTCTTTGTCCATATTTTTCTTTGCTTCACAGACAACTCTTTAATATGACATAATTAATATACTTTAATATGGCAGCCATGGTTAAATTACTGTTGAAATTGATTCCAGAGGTTCATAAACTTAGAGATAATTATGATAAAGATAGAGCTGCAATGTTCATAACTACTATATGCATGTTAACTGTGTCACGTCCATCGCTGATATGCTAAGTACATAATCACTTAAAGAGTTAAACAAATTTGAAGTTGGCAGGAATGAACTCTGCCACAGCAGAGTCCAGACTAATCAACAGATGTGACCTTGCTCACACACATAACAGAGTTTTAAAAGACAAGCTGTGTTTTGTGGTTCTTTGGTCAGTGCTATGTATATTTAATTAGTGTCCTCTCACCTTCACTCTGTGCATTTTTCCTCCTGACAGCTCCTGGCATCAAAAGGATGTCCTTGAGAAAAAGTCAGGCCTATTGACTCCTAAGCATCGTATTTGACTTGGTGTTCAAGTATTCTAAAGAAAAAGCTGAAAATAATGAAAGACATTGCAGTATGGAGCTGCCTTACCAGACAGTGTCAGATGGGTCGAAGCTATTGAACAGTTCCTATTAAATTAGCTTAGCTTCATCTATGCTAGTTAAAGCTGGCATACTGACAAATTAGTTCTTCTGCCTGTATAAAGGAGAAGAGACAGGATGTGATTCCTATTTTGGAACTTAGTGACAGTAGATATGTCACATCACTAGGTCAATACAAAACTGTCCAAGTAAGAAATGTAAATATTTTCTTCTGTGCCAATATGTTCTATGTTTAATGGTGAATCTGAAATTCTTTGAAATTGCAGACGTGCCTTACCATTAATTAATAGCATGTTATTCTTTGTTTAACATTAACCTGTCCTCTCATTATACGCTGTGTAATTGGCTTTTTCGATTGTGAAGATTCTTTTGAAGAATCTATGCTCTGTGTTATTTAAACTTGGCTTAGTATTAAGAAAAGTTAGTAGAATAATAGTGCAATATAATTTTATCCTGCCTTCTAATCTGATGCTTGTCACTTAATCACATGGTTTTATCAATATGTTTGTATGTTTTTTTAAATTTGTACAAGTAGAATCTATGTTTGAGCAGGATACTCACATATCACCTGGAGTTCTTTGATCTCTGTGCAGATGATGGTGACTAGTTGTGGCTCAAAACTTAATTTGCCACCAGTTTAGTGATCAACTCAAGCAGAAGTCCTCATGTCACTAAAGTCTAGCACTTTCTTTTTTATTAATTATGCTTTTATTGGAAGAAAATCAAATACAAGTCATTGTTAGAATATACACACATTTTGGCTTTACAATGACATAATTCACATAGCAATAAGTACATGAATGCATAGTGTTAGCATAAATACTTTAAACATTATATCTTCAATGAAGACTGTCAGATGAATCTAGATAGATTTAAGATTAGAGTTAAGTCTCACCATCTCCTTTTTTTTTTTTAACTTACAATCCATCACCATAAACACTGGTGTAGAAACAAAATGATAATAAATGAAAAAGAAAATAGTGAAAAAGTCTTGTATCTTTTTAAACATTTAACTTGCTATAGGAGTGTGCGTTTACTTTTTGTAAATGTCTCCTCTAGTCCAAATGACTAAGCTAAACTTGATGATTTTAGTCTAGTCTTGAAAATATCTCAAAATCTTCTTAGCCACAAAAGATACACCTGGTTACTCTGTATAAAACCTATGTCTATAACAACAGTTTTGAAGTTTGCTTAGTCAATAGATTTGATCTCTGCTGTCTTGTACAAGCCCCCCAAATGCCAGATATCTGGGACATTTGTGAAATTTTTTACTCTCTGCAGGTATTTGATAAATGTAAATTACACCAAATATAGGCCTGCTCTTATACTCAAAAACAGTTTGACATGTTTAAGTTCATATCATCTATGTTACTGTTCAACAGCAATCTATACACAAAATGTTTGCTTTGTTAAAAAGGTTAAGTGTTAGCTAAATAAACGTCAAACAAATACTATGCTTTATTTTCTTTAAAAAAAAGTTAAACGCGCATGGATTAATGCTTAATCATGATAAAAAGTTATTTTTGTGGACTGTGATATTTTTACTTTATCAATATCCCTTACATTTGACAATCAAACTGCTATCTTGTAACTATGAAAAGATGGCCCATGATGTCTTTGATCAGGAACACTGTACGCTGTAAAAGGATAGTTTTATATCTACATGGTGTAATTGTAGGTAAAGATAATATATTCTTTATTACTGTGATTGATTTTGAACTCCAAAGCTTAATTGGGGTTTTTAACATTCCAACAAATGTTAGAAATGTTGGAATGTTGGAACAAAAAACCTGTCTACCGTGTAATTTCTGGAAACCCAAGAATTAAGAGATTTATAAAGTTGTCTTTAAATTGTAATTCAATATTCTTGACAATTAATAAAAATATTGGCTTTGAATAGAAACTACAAAAAAGTTTATGTAATGGAATATTTGATATCTGGTTCCCAGCAAATGTGTTAATTTAAGACACTCATTCACACATCTTTAATCATGCAAATCTGTCTTTACTGCACTTTTTAGTTTGTTCATTGAATGTTCTTCATCCATATTCATAATAGTAAAAGCACATTAATTACAAAATCTACACATCTGTGAAAACATTTTTAAATTCAGAGGGTTTACAATAAAAATGCTAACTTTCAATCTAGCTTCAATTTCATCAGTGCTTCGTGACAAGCATTTCTGTCAATTCATTTTTATTTACTCCAGATATTCATTAAATGTTTTTGTTAACTAATTTTTTTTTCATTTATAAATAAGGAAACGGAGGAACCAATTTTCCTTATGTGCAGTTAAGTTTACAAAACTTGACAAAATTTGCATCAGGGACAATCTCTACTTTCTCTGATAAGTCTGGAGAAGGTCTCATGTGATCGTGTCTTAAGAGCAATGCCTACAGAAAGTGGAAGTACTCTGTGAAGTGAGTATAAGCGTGACTGCAACCACATACCCATCAAAATGGGTATGTGATTGTAATCACACAAATGCCAACATTTAACAAAATAATGGTGAAGATGGTGACTTAATAAGTTGATATTTATAGGCAAAATGGTCATTTAAAAACAGTCCAGTGAAAAAACGGTGGGCATTGATGGTATTTATAGTGCATACCAATGGAAGCATGACAGAGCAACTGTACCTTGACCTTATTTTTAAAGGTAGCTGTAGCTCTCTTAAAAACCAATAGCTATGTATGTGAACATTGTAAGCTACTGGGTCTTTTCTGTAAACACAAAGTTGTGAATTGGTTAATAGTGTCCATCAAACATGTTTTGCCCTAAATATACTTACCATAACACAATTAAGAGAATAGACCCCAGGAGTGTTGATTAATATTGTTTATATCCATTTCAGCAATGCTACTATAGTCTATAGTAAGTCTATAGTATAGTCTATATTAAGATTTGTGTCAAGTGCATAAGTATGGAACTTTTTACATAATGTGTATGGGGTGAACATCCAATAGCAAATATGTGCATTTAGTGGTTCCCAGGGGATTTTGAACTACAACTTCCATAATTACTTGCCTATTGTTTTAAAAGATGTTTAAGATTTGTGTGACATTAACATCTTGGGGACTTAGCTTGGAAAGTCTGCTCTTAGCTACCATTAACTGATAAGTAAAGAATTTACAGATTTTTTTTTTAAAAATGCATCTTTTTATTAAGTTTTATAACAAAATATAAGAGGAAGAGGGAGGGTATAGAAAGCAAAAAATGCAATGGAAGGGGAATACAACAAGGAAAAGGCATTAAAAAGAATTTACTGATTTTAAAAATGTTTCAACAGAACTATGACTATGTTATACAAAATAACCTAGACCCAATGAAAAATGCTTTAAAAAAAAAAAAAAATCTGTAAATTGTGGTGGCTTAGTGGATAGTAGTGGCAGAAGTAGCTACTTCCTGAATGGTTCTAAGTTAAGCAAATTAAATAAATAAATAAACAAATGTATAATCCATCAACTGATAGATAAAAAAATGGGGGATATGAACTAGTTTTTTGTTAATGACATCTGTCTTTAATAATATAGTGCACCAATTCCATTTAAGGGACACTATAGCGTTAGGAATACAAAACTGTATTCCTAATACTACAGTGTGTTCCTGCCTTTACGGCCCCCCAAGTCCTACCCCTAGCCATCTAGCCATGAAAGGGTAAAAAAAACAACAACATTTGAGCACTTACCTGATTTCAGCGCTGAGAGACCTTGGCGCTGGATTGGTCTTCTCTGATGTCAAAGCAAGCTAAGAACCTAATTATCATGAGTGAATGTTTTCCTGTGGGGTTTTGCAAGATGCTAGATGTCCTCATACAGAGTATCATTTCACTGAGTCAAAATCTGTGAATCTCCGAAACCACCTCTAGTGGCCGTCTAGGACACAAAGGCACAAAGAAAACATTGCAGTTTCTAATGTTTTTAATTGCAGTGTTGAGACTATAGTAACTCTTATAAGGAAAGTAATAATAGTACTAAGGGGAAGTAATAATTGCAATAGTACTCAACATTATTGAGGATACTTATTGTATGTAATTTTTTTAATTTTTTTTAATATCATAGAATAATATGTTGGTGGATTATTAAAAAAAACAAAAAAAAATATTCACAAACAGAATCAATTAGTAATGTGTGAAATGTTAGGACTGCAAAGTGAATTCAAAGCAAATTTGAAATGTTTCCGTCAGAATTACCAAATTACCGTCAGAATTACTAAAAGTTACATCTTAAAATATAATTTTTTTCTAATTCAGCACTTTTGGCATAACATTTGAAATTCACTTACAATTTCACTTCAAATCAATGATATATAAACCTGAATAAATATTCTGTGTAAAAAAAAAAGAAGTATGGATAGCATTTCACAGATAAGTACCAGAATAAGTACCAATGTCATGATTGATTTTATATTTCCTACCTGTTCTATGTTAAAAATTGTATTTATTGTGTACTAATATTGTTTATGTATTTAATTGTACCCTAATGTAACAATGCAATGTTTTGTGGACCCAGGACATACTTGAAAACGAGAGAAATCTCAATGTATCTTTCCTGGTAAATTTTTTTATAAATAATAAATAATAATAATTATAGTAACAGTTGACAACTTTTTTATCCTATGGTAAATCCTGCAAATAGCACCAACAATATCTACATGTCTGCAAATGTTCTTTATGTTTAGACTAAATCAGAAAAGTGTAGTGATAATTTGCAGAGATGGATTCATATTCCAAAACAGGCAACCATTTTCAGCTGCTGTCTTCCATATTTATTCATGGGAAGGATGAAAATATTGTCCTTGCAAGAGGAAGGTTATTTAGCAGAAGTGAATAAAATGCTCTGCAAATGAAAAGCCATTTTAGCTTTAGCAGTTATTGAAACATACATTTGTCAATAAAGTTTTTCAGTTTTTTTTGTAAAACAAGCGAGGCTTTATAGTACAGATGCTAACATTTAGCAAAAAGAAAAAAAAATGGAGGTTTACACCCATGTTTAGTTTGCATTAATGATCTAATTATCATCTTCTATGTGTTTTATTGCCTTTTTTTTAGAGAATGTTTATTTTATTTAGATTTTTTTTTTTTTTTGTAATTCCAAGGCTCTTATGGTATCCAGAAAATATATGGCTTTCATTATGGGATCTAACAATAATATGCATTGTTTTTCCTTATTTTACAGCATGTTCATGCTTTACAGCCAAGAAAGCCCCAGTAGCACCGATCACTGTCACTAAAACAAATAAGATGCAATTGTTCAAACTCGTCATTTATTTTACTAACCAAATGTTTTTCAAATGCATCTCTGAATATGCTGATTTTTAATGGATTTCCCTCACATAAATTACACCGCAGTGTATATACATACACTATAAGCCAATATGCTTTAGGAAATACAACATCTGTTCAAAAATCCAAATGCTTTAGTTTTACATTGCAAGATAAAATGATGGTTTAAGTACAAAAACTTGACCCTATCTTCTTTCACTATTACTTCAAAGAACAAAGATAAATAGCAATTGCTGAGCACACAGGTAACGTGTTTATGTGGTAAACAAAGCAAAAGCACTTTGCAATAGCACTCAATGTGCTTAAAAACAGTGAGACAAGATGTATGGATTGAAAAATTTACCCAAGATATCTTGCTTTTATGCTCTATCACTTGGTTAGCAAAGAGGAGCTTGATCCCAATTAATCTATTATAAGGCAGAAAAGATGGTGCCCCGACACAAGACACAACCTCTCTTTTTCTAGCTCTCTATCCTTCTAACTGTACGCATGATCTTTAAAATTTCCACTTGCCACTAGCTATTCAACATATTCAATAAGGAGTATTTATAGAATTAAGAAGACCAAGAGGTAATTTATTGTACCATAACACAATTGGAAAATAGTTTGATTTTGCGGATCATACTACCCTTTCATTGTGTGTACAGATTATACAAGAGTGAGTGTATGAGCTTTGAAAAATATGTGGTAATTTTGTAAATAATTAAAGGGACACTATAGGCATTAAGACAACATTATCTTAATGAAGCAGGTTTGGTGTATAGATCATTCCCCTGAAGTTTTACTGCTCATTTTTCTAGCATTAAGGAGTTAAATCACATATGTTTCTGTTTATACATCCCTAGCTACACCTCCCCTTCTGTGATTGACATAGCCTGTATGAAAACAAAATAGGTTAATTTTTATCTCCTGCTCTGTAAATTAAATTTAATCATCAGCACACGAGGCTCCTGCAGGGACTATAAGGCTATTAACAGTGCAGGACATATTAAATTCTAAATTAAACAGAATGTGCAATAATGAAATGGATATGGTACCAGTTGTGTCCCTGTAAGGAAATAAAATGAGATGCCAGAAATGGAGACAGATTGATTTGTTCGGTATGACGTTAGCCACAGTGACCTATATATATTGAAGAGGAGTTGCAGAAAGATTGTGAGATCAAAGTCTAAGGTCTTTAAAAACATATTTGTATCTACATTTTATAATGCTCCAAATATTGCTAAATATTTTCAAAATATACAGAGGGAGTTGTGCATAATATTAACATAAAGCTAATTATATAAAATGTCTACTTTACTCAACTGTTAGGTCATCCAGCTTCCCTACACCTCCTCTAATGTTTGCCAGATGATCAAATGAATTTGAAATCCAATGGACTAAACTCACTAAGCCAATTACAACTGGTCACTAGAATTGAAAATGCCCTTTATGTAAAACACATCCTTTTTATCAAAGTGCACGGCCTTGAAAGCAAGGTTATATCCATGATGCAAAACAAAATAGAAAAGAAAAAAATGATAAAAGGGTTGTTTGGTGTAAGGGGTAAGACATGCACAGGAAAAAACAAATAGATGTGCTAAAAATAAATGGGGAATCGACACAAATTTATAAAATGTAAAACTATATGACAGTTATGCCTATTCCTTAGAATTTATTCGAATGAATAATGATGGTAAACAAAGATAAAATCTATACCTGACACTGATGGCTAATTGTTTCTGGGTGATCCTTTTATTATGTTGAAAATCTCTCTTTTATTTTAGATCAGAAATTTACTTTAAACACCACTCACGTTCCAATTCAAACCTAAATGTTTTTTGAGGTACTTAAATTGTTTTCTGATTCCTCAGTGAATGACTTACAAAGGAAAATTGACTTTAAATGTGTTTTATAGGCTTCAAATATTAATGAAGGAGAAGGTAAAGGTGCAACTGCTGTTAGGGGATAAGGGGGTAAGTGCTGCACTACATATTGATTTGTTATTCAAAAGGGAACACTTTCTATAAGACTTGAGAATGAAATATACACAGAGGACTGAAGAACCCAGAAGGAAGACCAAAAGAAAGAGAATTTACTATGAAAGTGACTCTAGCAGTTGACTTCTTAAGATATATACTATAAAGAAATACCATAGTCAGCAAATCCAAACTGCAGATGTTTCGAATTCTGTTAAGTGTAGAATAGCAGAATATTGCGATTGCTAATGGCTGCAGTAACGCTTCTGCAAAACGAGAGAAGGAGGAAATTAATAAATATAACACGTTAACCTTTGACATTCTTTTCTCTTTATATGCTTGCTAAAACAAATAGGACCCTCAATCTCTTTGTTCCTGTGTGTCCAACTTGTCTGGTTACAGATATGTGTCTGTTAGTCCACCCATTGTACAGCGCTACGAAACGTGTTGGCGGTTTATAAATAATAATAATAATGGACCTGATTTGGTAATCCTAATTTGGATACACACAAATATATCACTGAGCAAAAGGCCTGCTAGAATATTTTTAATCCTACTATGGAATGCACACTTTCGATTTTTACTATATTCTTATGCTGTGCACATACTACAGTAAATTTATTTTGATTGAGACATTGTTTTTAGGATCATTTCCAGTACTCAATTGCAGCAATGTTACTGGAAAAATCACATTTTCTGGTATACCAGTGGCACCTGCTTGATAACAAAATGTTTAATGGACAATCTTGCCAAAAGAGCCTTAGCATTAAGTACACCTAGCAATATATCTTCCACACTGCGGAGGACTTCAAGAACCATACATCAGTACGAGTATCTGCAGTAACCATTTCAACACGGAAGTGATTATTAATTAAAAAAATATATACCAATAAAAGTGTGTAAAGATGCCTCAGTTTTTAGGAGCATATAAATGCATATAGCATGGAGATTTACATTTAGATCTCTTTTGAACATAAAGCATATAGTTTAATTTTTTACTCTTAATAATATTATGTGTAACTGTATTTATAAAGTGTCAACATGTTTTGTAACTGTACAATGGGGAAATTAGACAAAACAATATAGACAAACCAATACAAAAGGAATAATGCTGACACTCCCGGCCTATGAATACATGAGTTGATATCACAATGCGGAAGTACGAGCCTGAAGTAGTGACCCTCTTAATTAAGATATGTGCTGTCAGTCCTAGATTTAATGCCCTTTGATCTACCTTCTATTGTAGGATGGAGATGTCTGTAAGCAGAGTTACTTGTAATACAGTAGAAGCAAATATATTATATTTTTTGTCTTACAAATGCTAGTAGTGCCATTCTTGTTTATAGTGAGAGCATTAGGAATATGCCAGCTGTACATCTAAAAATTTTTAGCATGTGTAAGAGACTGAGCAAGGAAAGGGCCGTGCTGTTGCTAGCTCTACAAAAACTGGATTGATATTTTCCAGCTAACATTTAAATTTGTAAAACATTATGGCGGACATTCTCACACCTTTTTCCAATTAAATTTTTTTTGATATTTTTTAAAGTACATTGTACCAATATACATATGTCTAGTATATCAAATTACAAAAAAAGAAATAGTAACATTAGTAAAAGAAGAGAAATAAAAATAGGTATGTAATGAAAAAGAAACTAAATACAAGCAAAGAATAATCTTTTGAATACACTCTTGTTGAGTTACACAATGTGTTAACCTGTCTCTAACCTATTTTGACAAAATACCATGTTTATTTCATAATAAATTGATTTGTATAAACATTTCATTTAGACCAATTCAGTCTCACATTCTGAACAGAATATTCTTTTTTTTATATTATATAATTGTAGCAGACAGGGGAAAATTAATAATTTCAAAGAAAAGATAACTGCAGCTGAACAAACTAAGGAAAAAAAGAAATAAATTTGTCACCGCTTAGTTTTTAAATACCTCTTCCTTGAAATGCAAAGTACTAAATATTAATTAGTTTTCTTGTTTACTTGGAGAGTAGTGTGAAATGGATGCCTAGCAATTAGAAGTGAGTTTTAATTTTTCATTAATTTTAATTAATGTTGACTCAAGTTTCATTAACATTTCTTCTGCTGACTAGGGAGTTTTTTTTAGAATATTTGAATGGGTAAGTAACTATTGAAACACTCTTCTAAAAGGAATAGAGCTTTCAAAGCTTGCTCTCTAAATTATCTATGTACACTTTTCTGCCATCAAAGTATTTTTGTGAAAACACAAGAAAAAATAAAACTGTAATAGTTTCTTTTCATATACTAATCATCATGCATAAATATCCAGCTAGTACCATGGCTGCAATTAAAAGAGCAAGATATGCCCTTACCACAGCAAGTGGAATAAAAATAATCGCACAAATAGGAACTAAGGGAGAAATATTTTAATAATGATCACTTCTCTTTTTCTTTTCTTATTGGTGATCTGCTGAAAAATCAAAGAGCTAATATAATTACAAAACAATATACTTAACACAAGGGCACATACAACATACATCGTATCTCAATAAATAGTATATTAATCACTTCCATCTTTGCAAACAAAATCTAGATTTAAAAAAAAAAATCACCTATGTTCTCTTTTGCTCTAATGCATTCATTCAGCTGAGATTTTTTTTTTTTTATGGAACTCCATTAAATCCATCTGCATTTAAACTGTAAAGCCTACAAATCCTCTTCTCCCTTACTGTGCAGGAGTTCTAAAAGCTGACAAGTGTCAGGGCTGCTTTCTAACAGCTGAGAATGGGGACTGTCTTTGGGTACACTGTGAAGCTTATGCATGGTGGGCCAACATTCAGGATAGGGGTGGAGTAGCCAATACAATTTTTCTTAATGAACCAATTTCAATGATATTACATACAATGAATGCTCAACTTATGGTAAATTGTTTGACTAGTTATGAAAGATGACATCTTGTAAATGAGCTCTGCTTGCCGCCTTGCAAAGTTTGGCTCTTTTGGTTGCTATGTTCATAACATTAGTTAATGTTATGAGGCACTAGCACTCAAATGTTTGCCCTATTACTTCATTTGAGGTCACCCCGCACCAAGCAGTGAAATAAGTAGGATGCAATTGGCGCTGATTAATTAGCCGTGGAAATGATTCATATTGCAATATTAGGAATATTCTTCTTTTATTTTTTTTTATTCTTTATTTTTGGAGTGCAGTGTCAGATACATGCGTAAGTAATGACATATGACAAGTGACATAAAGTATAACAACGAATTAGGAATATAGGAAGTTTCTATGCTTTTTTTTTTTCGTCAGAAGTAAGCAGACTTAACATTCTCATCTAGGTACTTAACACCATCAAGGTAACATCTATAGTAAATTACTAGACATAGTGAGAGGTAAGCAGAGACATGTCTTGAGTATCAGACTAGTTAAGACAATAGTATATCAACTGGCTATGCCGCATAATGAACTATGTAGTCAAATCATAAAATGAAAACCACCAGTACTGTACTCCCTCATTTAGGATATTAGAGCTGGAAACTAAAAATAAAAGTCAAACTTAAAAAATAGGGTCATTGCATTTAGTTCTGTTTAGGGGACAGCCAGGTGCACGGAGATACCAGATAGTATACTGGAGTCATTTAAGAGAGACCGGCAATCTGCCCGTGTAGCCCAGACCGTTTTCAGCCAATTCCGCGGCCCGGGGTCTCAGGGAAGTAACTGTAAAGAGCTGGATTGACCCGATCCCAGGCAGGTGAAGGCAGCTGAGGGAAGTTGCACGCTGAGGGCAATGTGAGGCCCATCTCCTGCTCTGACAGTGACTGTCATCCTCATAACGTGGACTCGGCTTCGAGAGTCCCTCCCAGATTGGAAGCCTCGGATGGCCCGGGAGTCCCACCGCCGGCGTGTGATCTTGCAGCGAGGTGGTTGGTACAGTGGAGGTAGACCCATGGTAGCCTTCGGTCTAAGCAGGCAGGCAACAGAGGTAATTGGCACTGGGGAAAAGGCTGTACCCAAGGGTTGTCTGCTCCACTCCGCTCTTCGATGCCCACGTACCTCAATCCGAGGCTGATGTGGAGTCGGGACCATGCGCTTCTCCAATTCTGCCCACAAGCATTGAAAAATTGTGTCTAAGTGAGAGACTACTCCACCTAGCAAGTGTAAACTCTGCTGGATTGCACAGGAGGGTTGTTTGCAATGAGTGGCACGTCCGCCATTTTGTGAGACCCTTGTCTCTGATATTTATGCTCGACAAGAAGCAAGAGAGGTAAGGGCTTTCAGCTAGTGGGGACCAGGATGACCCCCACCAGTTCACAGTGGGGTAAACGGGACACCAAAAAGTCCTCAGGGTATTTGTGGGGCCTATACCGGGAGATCGGCCGCCTCTCCTGGGCACAGGCCTCTAGTCGTGCTAGGCCGCAGGACCTCTTGAATCAAACACCCCTAAGGGTGGTAATCTGTCTATGGGGTATAACAGGCTATGCAGAGGTTGTTCTGCTGCCGTTTGTAGTTGGTTGCTGAGGATTTCTTGGGGTATTTTCCATTAAATTTGCTCAATAACTCCGGAGTTACTGAGAACTGCATCCATCTATCTTAGGTGTCAGACCCTGCCCCCTATTTTACATAACATATTGACCCTTAAACTTTCTGTAAAGTGGTAGATGATGAAAATATTATAGAACAGTTAGTTTCACAAGTACATATTTTCACACCAGTCTCATACATAATACAGTGGTATTTTAAATATATTTCATATTTTAATATAATATTTGAGAATGCTATTTCTACACTCCTTGAGCTTTAAACATATTACTTTCCAATATGTAACTATATTGTAACCAAAACATTAATGGTTAAAGGTAATCGTAAAATACTATTTATTAAAGATACAATTTGACTTTGAATAGCAGGTGACATTATTTTTACTTTTCAAGTAGTCAGATGGGCGCAGTAAAATCTCTCTAAAGCATCTGTTGTTTAATGAATCACATTTATATCCTAGACCTTGTCAAATAAAGCAATGTTTAAAGATAAATGAAGTGAAGTTCATGTAAGGAAAACAAAGAAAATAAATGTAATTAAAACATAATACAAATGCAATGCTTCTATACTGTCATGGAGAACAAAAAAGAAAATACTATTGATGTTTACAGTAAAAAGGAGCTAGATAATTAAGGCATCAGATCCTGTGATATGTGTTCTATCTCACTCCACATGTAACATGCAACTATTATGTACATTAATGCATCAGCTCACTGCTACTCAGAATATCGACATCACAATAAGTTAAATCTCCACTATATCTAACTAATGGAGGGGTATGCAGAAAGTTCTGTTCCCAAGCAACCTCTTCTTGCATAACACGATACTACAGATTTTCTCTGTTATTCTTTTTATAATGTAGCTGCTTTGAGTAAAATACACTTTAATAAATAATAAAATAATACATGATAATTTAAAAAAGCAAAAGAAAAAAACAAAAAACTAAATAAAAACATACACTATTATCCACTTGCAGCACATCTCGTCCAGTTCACGGCTGGAACTGCAACTAGAGGATTGTACTCACTACCCAGCAGATCATGATTGTTGGACTAACTTCAACTTTCCTGATCCTCTATGCTTGCACTGATATTAAGCTGTTCAGGCTCCCTTGGTATGCCCTGAAGGCACTGTGTTAGGGTGGATTCCCCCGACTGTTCCCTGGTACTGACTAACACACTGAGGCCTGCTATGTTATACTCTGAAAGTGGCTATTGGGTGACCCCTAATTTGTATGCTGGGTAAACCCCAGCCTATCACTATCTCTGTAAGGCACTGCATTCTATGTGTTTCAGTTGTTGCTGACTATGGCTGATGAATCTGAATTCTCTGTGCCTGAGGACCTCCAGCCCTGGCTGTACTCCACTCTTTTGGATTCTCTTTCATGGGCACTGGCAGCCCTTCAAAGGACACACCTCCCTTTATCCTAGCACAGGCTGTACCCAGCACCCCTGGACCCAGGGGTTTGCCTGTGATGGCTCCCTGCACACCATTGAGACAAGCTCAACATTAAAACTCTAACAAGGGAAAGGCTCTCTCCAAGTAAGCAAGATTAGACTCAGAACTGGCCAGTCATGCCGGTACAGGATGAGTACTATGCTGGAAGCTGATTCCGGCACTGATTCCCCTGGTGGCGGGTTGATTCTCGACCTTCGAGGTTCACACTTTGCGAAGGAGATGGTGATTGGTCGCTCTCATGTGGATTATCTACAGTTCCACTTGCTTCAAAGGATGATCCTGTGGAGATTCTGAAACCGGCTAGCCAAACTCTCTTTGACCCTCTCTGGTTAAAGCACTCATGTACTTCTGATTGGGCTCCACCTGGCCACATTGTAGTGTTATTTTGCTACTGGCTTTGTCACCCACTGGATAAGGACAACAGAGTCAAGCTGCAGGCTGAGTGTCCCAGGCTTACTCTACCGGATAAGATCACCTTTACACCCAACTTTGACCCAGTGCAACCTATCTGACCAGTTCTGGGAAGGATTTGCTGAATGGCCTTGAACAATGACTGAACACAATGATACTTCGGTCTACACAGGATAAGCTGCTAGATATTAGCGACCCGCTAACACAAATAACTGTTAAGGCAGACAAAGCCCTTAATGGTGGTACTCCGGTACCATCTTCTTCAGAAATGGGAGCAATGGGCCATTTGATTCCTGGGCTTTGCAAACTCCATGTCCCCTGAACAAAACAGAGCAGCCCTGTATAAGCTGGACACAAAGCTTGTGGACCTGGTGATGAAGAAACTGGGCCCAGTCGCAAAAGGATCTCTTCTTCAGGGAAATGTTAAACAGCTACACATCAATCAACAAGGCTCAGCTCTCACTCAAGAAAGTGTTACGGTCGACTGTCCATTTTTACTCCAGGGCTGGTCAGCAGGAAGGTCATGCCACCAACAAAGAAGCCTTCTGAGGCACGAGGCCCCGCCTTTTGGAGTCCTTCTCATTATCATCCTCCTGCTACCAACACCGCCCATTGTTCCACAAAGGTTCCTACTGAGACCATGATATATCATTCTCCCGGGTTAGAAACACACTCTTCTTCACATTTACCTTTTGCGGGCAGGCTGTCTCACTTTTCTTGGTTTTAGAAAAGTTTGATGTTTTTGATAAGGTAAAAAAGTAATATTTTTAAAGTATATACTAAAAGAACCCTTTCCCCATATGGGTATACAAAAGACAAGAATTGTACTATATTTGGCTGTGTTACATTTTATTAATGGAGATCAAATTGTTTCAGGAAACTATATAATATGTAACTAATTCCTGCATTATACAATTGTACCCCTTTTTTACATGTAAAAATACCGGTCTGACAATTCTAATGAGAAAAGAACCGCTGAACCGCATAATGGAACACACGGAAATGACGTATCGGCAAAACCGGAAATGACGTGACGCAACACAAACCCGGAAGTAAACGGAGAAAGGAAGGCTTGGAACGCAGGGTGTCACCGTCTCTATGGTGATTGCCCGCGAAGATACAAGCTGGACATCAATTATCCACCCCTTAGAGGGGTACATATAGCAGGGGGAATCCAGGAGAAACTTCAATCACTACATCCAGCTGAAGACGCCTGTATAGGTGAAACGCGTCCTGGAAAAAGACTGTGAGACTCTGGACTTTTGGATTTTTTATGCCAATTAATTTATTGCCTTGATTTTTATATATATATATATATATATTTTTATACTGTTACAATTTATAATAAAATACTATATATTTTTTATATCATTGGCATTATCCCTGCTATTTCTAAAGAAGGCGTGTGGTCCTTAACCACACAAGCTCCTAGACTAGAGCCAATGTGGAAGGCTCTAAGTTTGTAAGTACCCCATTCGTATTTGCTATTTACACATAAAATCAACGATACTGCACCATATTCGTTTCTCTTCATTCCTATAGAACATAAAGAAGTACCTGCGCACAAGAAGGGTGAGGGTCGCCTTTACGGACCTCAAGAGCGATAATATTGAGCTATTACATATTAGCTCCAAAAAGTGTGAGTTGGGACTTTATCCCTTCTTCTTAAATTCTTTGATCTTACTATACAGTATACACTATGTTTGGTCTGTTTGTTTTTTATATTTTCTAGAAACTAAAATACTGGGAAGACTATTTAAAGATATTTGAGGTATTGTCCTTTACATACTCTGCTCATTTGAAATTGTCACCATTATATGAACCAAAAAATATGGTGCTACACCTACCCAGTTTCCTTTTTTCCAGGCTGTCTCACTTTTCCGAACAGTGGTAAGCTCTTACCTTGGACCTCTAGGTGCTGTTTCTGGCTTCTGGATCGATTTCCTGTCATATCAGGTGCAGTCACCTCCGTCTTCACAGCTGTGGTGGAAAAAGGAATCATCAATGCTGTGAAATGGAATCATCCACGTGAGGAGTGTCACTCTTCAGAGGAAAGGTGTGATATAACAGGTCTACCCTCATTTCTGAGAAACATCTCCCTTACCTGGAAGAAGATGGGGGCTTCTGTCTGGTGATACATTTTTGTGCTCTCAGTGTGTACATGGTGTATCACCATTTCAAGATAGAGGGCATCCATCTTCTCAGAGACTTGCCCTGCGGGTTTGGCTCCATGGTGTATTACCAAACTGCTGACGATGGTCATGGCATCTCAGTCGATTGTTTACCTGGACAACATCCTTTTGATGTCACAGGATCCGACCTTCCTGCAAGAACATCTGAACCTCACGGTCCATCTCCTCCAGACCCTTGGTTTCATTATAAATCAGCACTGACACTGTCTTAGTCGGTCCAATTCCTGGGTTTAACAGTGGAATCTTTGCAAGCGTTTTTACATCTCCCATCTTTGAAGGTGGCCTCAATCAGGACATCAGGTGCATGCTTTGCAGTCCTTGGATCACCCTACAGGATCTGGCAAGGATGATAAGACTCCTCTACTCCATTGAGGCCATTTTTTTAGGACCTCTGCACTTTCAGGCCATGCAGCGCCTGAACCCTACGACCTTGGAACCCTACAACCAGGACATATGCCTCTGAGACGAAGTCCATCTCAAACTGCATTGGTGACTTCGCTACATGAAGGTCTGGAACTGCAAGGCAATCTTTGGGTCTCAGCTGAATTTTGTTCTTGAATCAGGCGCCAGCACCGTGGGCTAGGGTGCGACTTGCAATAGTCCAACAATGGGAGGTATTTGGAATATGTATTTAAGGAGCCTGCACATAAACTGATTGTAAAACTGTGTATGGTGAAGGAACCTGCAAACAATTGCAAAGTACAAGAGTCCACTCTCCTCTGCAAGGATACTTGCATCTGCCATTCGCTGCATAAATCACTTGGGAGTTTCCAGTTCAAAGCTCCTGTTGCATCTCACCTGGGTTCTCTACCAGTATTTCCTGTGCAGACATCTGTCTATCAGGTTGTAGTATCTACTGGATCCAAACAACCCTGTGGTCTTCTAATTTAATACGGACTTGTTTAGTTCCATTGGTCTTTTTTCTATGAGGAATTATTTGTTATTCCACTCTTCTTGGACTCTCGTGCTCTCCTGTTCAACCTCATCATAGAAAGGAGACGTGAAAGTGTCTTGCTGGGAGTAATATATACAGTAAAAAACAAAGAAAAAATTACCTGCACTCTTTCCCAAATCCCTATGTATATTTAAACAAATAGAGATTATTTAGTTACTCTAATGGCTATTAGAGGGAATGCCCACCTGCCATGTCAAGACAAACCTCTTATGTGGGTCCTACACTAACCATTCACCTTGCTTTCTTGAGCTTCTGGCAAAGATATCTCAAATGAGACAGAGAGGGGTATTTTTTATATACACCCCTTTATGCTTATTAACCCTTAATAGGGAACACAAGCTCTGTGATACAAAACTGAGTCCAAATACAAAAAAACAAAACAAATCCTGCACTTGAAACTCCCACTACTCTTGAGCGGCATCAATGAGTATCAAAGTTACCTGCGCTCTTTCTCAAATCCCTCTACATATTTAAACAAATGAAGGTTATTTAGTTACTGGAATGGCCATTAGAGGGAATGCCCACCTGCCACGTCAATTGTTGATTGACATGCCATTCTGCTGTTGCAGTTTGCTTTCACTGTTTATTTTTTCTTTTAGTTTTATACGGACTTCTTTGGTTCCATTGGTCTTTTTTCTATCAGGAGTTCTTTGTTATTCCACTCTTCTTGGACTCTCATGCTCTCCTGTTCAACCTCATCATAGAAAGGGGAAGTGAGAGTGTCTTTCTGAGAGTAATATATGCCTGTCTTTGTTCTGACTGTTTGTTTCTTTTCAAGTTATTTTAACAGTTTCTTTGCTGTTGGAGAAGGTAAGCAAATATTCATCTCCTATCTTTATACAAATATAAATTATTTATTTACCAAGGCTAGAATAATCCCCAATTGTATAAGCAGAGAAAAGAATTCACTGGTTTTTAAAATATACTGTAAAACTAAAATTGTATGGATGTATGCAAGTAAAATTGACATGTAAGCACTGTTCAAAATATATTTTTTCCATGATTTAAAAAGTAACAAATTGTGTAAATGATCTCCATATAGTCTTATAATTGAAAATAAAACCAGGAGACAGCATACTAACTACATACAACAACACATACAAATTAAATAGAAATTAGATTCTTGTGCCATGTTTGTCAACAGGACTACAGAAATAACACAAGGTCATTGCTTGAGAAATGATGAAAGAAAATTTCACCTTCAGGAACAGAAAAGCTTATTTACAGGAAAATATCAAATGTTTAATTTCCAAGCTGGAGAGGTTGTGATGACAGATAAAGGGGATACCTATAAAGGAAGGAATGCACATCATTTAAGCAAAACAGAACATAGGAGTTTATAATTATTCATTTACAGACAGGAAGAATGATGATGTGGGAAGAAAGTAATGGAAAATATTTATTTTTTTTTCTTTCCAATCACAAGATGAAAATAAAAAAATAAGCTTTTTTTATTTTTCTAAATCATTGGAAAGAATACATACTACATGAAAAGATTGAACTTAATCTAAAATATGTTGCAAACCTTAACAAGTGAAGATTAATTGAAAAGAAAAGTATTGTTTCAGAAAATACGCACTTGTGTTCCTGACACCATGGTTTTAAAAGCACTGTTCAGATGTCTGGCTCCTCTTTCCTTAGTTTAAAATCATCATCATCATTTTACTCATCTTTTTTCCAGCGTCGCACCAATATCGGCGTGGCTGGTTCTTCCCCACCTCCTCCGACCTTTTCCCAAAGGAAAGCATTTGGAGGCTATTGCGCATGTGCTTCAAAACGTTGTTGTGTGACAATCAGCATATCCTCATAGACCTGTATTAAAACAATGCATCTCCATGAGGAACGTTTTGTGGCACCATGCAAAACATGGAGATGCTGAATATCAATCCCTCACATGTCCTGCACAAGTTTGAGTGACTGCCACTAGACCCTTTCAGGAACAAATATACAGCATCGATATATATTTGTTCCTGAATGTGTTAATTAGCCGTGGACTCTCAGGGCTATTTAAACCCATGATCATAGTAGTATGAGAGCCTCTGATGAAGTGACGTACTAGTCATGAAACACATTAAGCGAAAGGGAGCTGTAGTGGAACGCGTAAGGAACCACACAGTGGAACGCACACGCGGCAATTACAGGTTTCCTAACTCTATCTCCAAGCCAGCTGGAGGAGAGGCCAGGACTTTGCATGCAGTACATTTGTGTTTTGGGACTTCAGAGTGTCTATAGGTATGTTCATTATCCAGGCCATCCTGTAAGTGGTTTTAACCATTTGTTTGGATTTGCAGTTTACAGAGAACACTATGTCTCTGTTTTTATTTATTTTAGATTGAAGATATCCGGATTTATTATTTTAGACCTGCTATAGTGGTCTTTTGTTTTATATTCCTATAATACACCTGAGAAGATTGTGTACCTGAGCTACGTATTTAGTTCAGATACTATAGCATTTTTGGCAGTTATGTAGTGTTGCCACCTTTTGCTTCCATATAGCAAGAGTGTTACCCTACTGTACTAATGCATTTTGTCTCACACAATATTTCACTATAAGACACAACCAACAGACTGCTAAGTACTTCACAGCATTTTCTTTCTAGTGCCCATTATAAAAGACTGCAGCACTTTGGAAATTTTATGTATACATTATTTTAGATGACACTTTATAGACTTCTATTTTTAGTTGCTTTGTGCACATATTTACTATTTGTTGTAGTTTTTTTTTCTATTTTATATAATTTTTTAAAACTATTTTATTTTTTCTATTTTATTTTTATTTGTGTGTCTTATTTTTACGCCTTTCCCATTCTTCACTCCTGGCAACTTTAGGCTATATTATCTTTTGGGTATATTACTCCTGCATTTATTACAGGGAGTGCAGAATTATTAGGCAAGTTGTATTTTTGAGGATTAATTTTATTATTGAACAACAACCATGTTCTCAATGAACCCAAAAAACTCATTAATATCAAAGCTGAATATTTTTGGAAGTAGTTTTTAGTTTGTTTTTAGTTATAGCTATGTTAGGGGGATATCTGTGTGTGCAGGTGACTATTACTGTGCATAATTATTAGGCAACTTAACAAAAAACAAATATATACCCATTTCAATTATTTATTATTACCAGTGAAACCAATATAACATCTCAACATTCACAAATATACATTTCTGACATTCAAAAACAAAACAAAAACAAATCAGTGACCAATATAGCCACCTTTCTTTGCAAGGACACTCAAAAGCCTGCCATCCATGGATTCTGTCAGTGTTTTGATCTGTTCACCATCAACATTGCGTGCAGCAGCAACCACAGCCTCCCAGACACTGTTCAGAGAGGTGTACTGTTTTCCCTCCTTGTAAATCTCACATTTGATGATGGACCACAGGTTCTCAATGGGGTTCAGATCAGGTGAACAAGGAGGCCATGTCATTAGATTTTCTTCTTTTATACCCTTTCTTGCCAGCCACGCTGTGGAGTACTTGGACGCGTGTGATGGAGCATTGTCCTGCATGAAAATCATGTTTTTCTTGAAGGATGCAGACTTCTTCCTGTACCACTACTTGAAGAAGGTGTCTTCCAGGAACTGGCAGAAGGACTGGGAGTTGAGCTTGACTCCATCCTCAACCCGAAAAGGCCCCACAAGCTCCTCTTTGATGATACCAGCCCAAACCAGTACTCCACCTCCACCTTGCTGGCGTCTGAGTCGGACTGGAGCTCTCTGCCCTTTACCAATCCAGCCACGGGCCCATCCATCTGGCCCATCAAGACTCACTCTCATTTAATCAGTCCATAAAACCTTAGAAAAATCAGTCTTGAGATATTTCTTGGCCCAGTCTTGACGTTTCAGCTTGTGTGTCTTGTTCAGTGGTGGTCGTCTTTCAGCCTTTCTTACCTTGGCCATGTCTCTGAGTATTGCACACCTTGTGCTTTTGGGCACTCCAGTGATGTTGCAGCTCTGAAATATGGCCAAACTGGTGGCAAGTGGCATCGTGGCAGCTGCACGCTTGACTTTTCTCAGTTCATGGGCAGTTATTTTGCGCCTTGGTTTTTCCACACGCTTCTTGCGACCCTGTTGACTATTTTGAATGAAACGCTTGATTGTTCAATGATCACGCTTCAGAAGCTTTGCAATTTTAAGAGTGCTGCATCCCTCTGCAAGATATCTCACTATTTTTGACTTTTCTGAGCCTGTCAAGTCCTTCTTTTGACCCATTTTGCCAAAGGAAAGGAAGTTGCCTAATAATTATGCACACCTGATATAGGGTGTTGATGTCATTAGACCACACCCCTTCTCATTACAGAGATGCACATCACCTAATATGCTTAATTGGTAGTAGGCTTTTGAGCCTATACAGCTTGGAGTAAGACAACATGCATAAAGAGGATGATGTGGTCAAAATACTCATTTGCCTAATAATTCTGCACTCCCTGTATTATTCCTTTGAGCTTTGGATGGGGGCTCATTTAGACAGTCAATGTTAGTGTTAGTTTAGGATTTTTAATCTGTACACATTTTACCCCCATTTGCCATTGTTTTCACCTTACTCTTTTGGATGGCTCGCTATTCCAGTTCAGATATAGCAATGTAAACAATGCCTTTTCTCTGAAAATACAGTGTTTACATTAAAAAGCCTGCAGGTACTGACTATATTCACCAGACCAACTGCAATGAGCTGTTGTTGTTCTGGGGACTATAGTGTCTCTTTAATTCGGTAAGCATTTATATTAATTGATAAATTAATATTTGTATGTTGGCGGACTCTGGTTAATAAATATTTAACCTCACTTCTAATTTAAGATGTCATTTTCGTGGTTACCCACCACTATTGTATCCCAGCCAGTTTGAAGTTTCAGTATTCATAAGGTAAATGGGTTATACATCGGAGTAGTTGGGCAGCATACAACCCCTTTTCACAGGCAATGAGAGAAGGTAGTTAATAGAGAGACATCTGCTAAACTCGAATAAGCCTCTCAACGTTGGGCTATAGTTAAAGGGTTGTTTAGGGTTAGGAAACATAATATAAATAGAAAGGATATGCAGGGTAGGTACACACAAAGTTTGAGGAAGAGAAAACTACTCCTTTACTGTGTCAAAGGCAACTAAACATAATTACAGCTACAGTGATTTTCTTTTACACAGTTCTCTCTGATGCAAAGTTGTTATAGAGCGTACAGGGACCCTTAAAATTTATTTTATCACTTCTAGGCAACTAAGAAAGATTGTTAATGTGCGAGAGATACACTTTATGCAAATTTCCATACAAGATAGTGTGGGAATGTAATGGAGACATACATTGCATGCTGCATTTGCTGAAAATAGCACATTGAAATTCTAGGTTATTATGACTTTAAGATCATGTTCATTCAAATGTGCAAAGGATATATTAGCAGGTATTCAAACATGCCTAAATATAGCTGTTAATTTTAAGAAGCAGAATTTATTCTGTTCACACTAAAGTGAATAATCTTTATTTAGTAAGACTTGTGTCAAAGCCAAGAAGAAAACATTAAATAAAGGGAACAGAATTCAATATAGAATTATCTTATTCTTAAAGAGAAACTTCAGTCACCAAAATTAAATTTATTAAATCAGTTTCTGTGTATAGATCATGCCTCTGAAGTTTCACTGCTCAATTCACTGACATTTAGGAGTTCAATCACATTTGTTTTTGTATATTCAGCCCTAGCCACACCTCCTCTGCTGACACAGCCTGTATGAAAATAAAATGGTTTCATTTTTTAATGGTTAACATATTTTAAACATTTTATCATCTGCTCTGTAAATTTAACTTTATTTGCATACAGGAGACCCCTGCAATCAAGTAACTGCAAACATTAGATTACTCTTCACAGGAAGCATTTACGAAGGCTGTATAAGTCACATGTAGATGTGACTCTGGGTACATAAACAAAGTGATTTCATTACTAAATGGCAAAGAATTGAGCAATGAGACTGCAAGGGAATGATCTGTACGCCAAAGCTGCTTCATCAAGCTGAAGTTGTTTTGGTGACTATAGTGTCCCTTTAATGTGTAGTGTTTTTTGCATTGTAAGTAGCATTTAATTCTAAAAATTTTAAATAAATGAAATCCTTAAGAATATCACGACTATAACCAATTTCTTATATTTTAATAGTTTGTAACTTATTTGCAACCTAGAGAAAAACAAAATCAAAACAAACAGCAAGAGAGTGAGAACGGACAACAGCTCAATTAGCCTGCCCTTCGGTGGGTCCCCAATCAGATCTCAAGCTGGTTTTAGCTCATCTTGTGCCATTACAGAGAGAACATATCTGAAGCATAACAGACTGGTCCCACCCATACGGGCAGTCCAGGTCTGAAATGCCAGCAAGTTCCCTCTGCGCGAGAGATACAGCAACCTAATAGAGCTGTTGTCCGTTCTCACTTCTTTTGCTACTTGTTTTTCTCTCCTTAATTTACTATCTAGTTAGCATTTAAACAAGTACTTTTCAATTCAAGATCATTTGTGCCAAGAATTCCTGTCTACTTATTAAAGAATTGCTTAAAAGGAAGATGTGCCTTTTTAATCATGTTCCTTTCATATATCAGAAAATTACAACTGAGCAAATCCAAAATATTGTTTTTTTTTTAATGTATGATTTCAATTATGTTCTGCACACCTCTAGCATTCAAAGGTTGAAAGACAAATAAGCATACATTTTTATTTGCAAGTGCATTTTTAGTAAGTGTACATTTTGTGTTAGCCCATTCGTGACTAGGTACATATTAGGAATGTCATTATAACAAGATAATTGCCTTACCCTGCCTATTGCAGCTACCTTCTCCTGACTTGATCACTATTTGAAAAAATGACATTCTTTTATTTACAGTAAGACTTATAGGATATCTACTAAACATTGTATTTTATCAGGATGAAATGACCGAATTCTGACTGCAATGGCAATTCTCATGTATAATGAATTTGATTGGCCCGAGCGAATTTGCAGAAGTAGCCCAGTTGCAATCAATTAAATTCAGTTATTTACATACAAACTCTACACAACGTATGGGATTTGGAAGATTCATAAAGCACCAATTTAACAAAAATTCGTAATTTAATGTATCCTGTAGGATGCATTTTCACAAATTGTAGTTCACTTGCTTTGATGCAAGCAAACAATAATTGTAAAGACTATTTGCCCACCTATGGATGAGGACTGGGGGGACAGTAGGTCCTCCTCCTGGATATTATATATAGGGTCCCCACCAATCACCCATTCATTCTCAACCACCCCCCCAAAAAACACTTTAGAATCTATATCCTTTACATAATTAAAAAAATAACAAAAAATAAATAAATAAATAACACAATGGTTTCAGCTTTATGTAATAGCAGGTTATATGATAAAAACAATCTGAATGTATCTTCTTAACAGAAGGTTTGATTTCTGATACCCATGTTTTATCCCTCTACACAGTTAGCATTTTAGGCATGGAGCTTCAGGGACAATACCTTGCAGCTTATCAACCCTAACTCTATAATAGTTACTTTTAATCTAACATGTTCAGATTAGGAAGCTTTTTTTTAAGTCTTTAAATCTGTGGAACCCTTAGTGCGAAATAGTATGTGGCAATGAAACAATATGGAAACATGACATTAGGCATGCGGTTCTTCACACTGTTTGTTCTTTAAAAAGCCAGATGTACAATAAATAGATTTCTAACAAAATCCCCTTAAGTGACTTGATATATAAAAATTCAAAATTCAAACATTCCGTGTGCAATTTCAAATACTTTGCCAAGTAAAGAAACAGAAGTCAGTGATTTAAACATACAATAAATTACTCAATGTGTAAAATATACATCAAACATCAGTTTGCATTTAAAGGAACACAGTCAACGTTAAAATAAGAAAGTATTTTACTTTACAAATAAAATTATTCTTCCCATGCCTTTTAGGAAGGTATTTGTGTCGACTTCGAACCTGCAAGTTGTGGTGATAATCAACTTTATTAAATAAGCTAATAGAGGTGAGCTGAAAAATGTCTGTAATTCTGCTGTGTTAGATCTTTTTTCCAACCTGGGTATTTTGTCCTGAATGTTGTAAAACTATTTTGAAGTCTTCAAGGCTCTGATAGGGAATTGAAAATCAAATTGCCAAATTCTGCAAGTATAAATGAAGGAATCTCCAACTCAGTAATAGAGATCAGAGGTTAATGTTTTTCCTACCACTTATAGCACATCATTTTCTTCTAAAAGATGATCAGGCTCTAGAATTTAGTTGGAAAAAGACTGCTAGGCTAAAGTTAAATATTGGATATGTGTTTGCCATAAACTTGCCTTCCTGATACAGGTCGAACGAGGCTTGAGTATATGAGCCACAGTTTCAAGTCAGGGCAGTTTTAGAATAAACTATTTAAAGCTACACCATAGCAATGGACCTGACAGAAAAATATTGAAAGTGATGTTCTATATAATTGTCAGGCTAGGTACAGAAGAATCTATAACATCACAGCATCTCGAGTACAATTTTAGTTGTCCTCTAGTTCTTAAAATTAGAATTTTGTGTATTGCATACCTCTCAACAGAATTTTCTCACAATTTGAAATTGGCATTTTAATCACTTATTCATCTTAATGAAGTTATTTTGTGGAATAAATACTACCTATGCAGTCTTAGAGTTAAAAAAGAGTGATGTTTCTGTGAAATGGCCCTTTTTCTTTTTGTCCACCTGCTTTTATTGGCTTTCACTTATATACAGGGGCTGAGGACCAGTGGTGTATCCTGGTTTTGTGCTGCCGAGATTACAGGTATGATTTAAATTAAGTTTTTAACAACTTTTTTTTTTTAATCATTTTTTTATTTTACTAAACTGCGAAAGTGTGGGTATATTTATATTTAATTAAAATTAAATATATATATAAATTAATTTAGCTTTTATTTATTCCATATAAAATATCAACGTTTCAGCTCCAACATGGAGCTTTCACCTGTCTTGATGAAAGCTCCATGTTGAAGCTGAAATGTTGATATTTTATATGTAATAAATAAAAGCTAAATTTTACTACTTCAACCAAGTCCCAGGAGTGCGATTGTTTCTACACCCATATCTACCTTTGCCACAGCCAGCACTGGGCACTACAAAAGTGTTATTGGAGTGCAAGCTACTATGATATATATATATATATATATATATGTATATATATAAATAATGATTTTCTTTATTATTTTTTTTTGTTTCAGTTAAAGTGTTTCTTAACATTTTTAGTTTTTCATGCTTCTTGCTTCTTGGAAATACTTCTGCTTATGATTCTATTTGATGACAAGTATCACTGCATACATGAATGGAGATGGGCAAGATATGGGAAACATTTTTCCAGTTGGATTATATCTCTTGAGATCCCGTAATTGCTTTCACTAAAGCTACGTCAGGCTTTCTAACTGTCAAGCACAGCAGAAAGGGGCACCTAGGTGTTAGAGGTGACAGTTCAGTCCTCATGGATATTTGACCCAAGCACGAGTTGCAAGTGTTCTGCTTCATTTGCCTTTATAAGAGTGCACTAAAAGAGATTGACATGTGGTTGTGGCTCTCTCACAAAAGCAAATTAACCTGATTCACAGCCAATTAGTGTCTACATCCAGTGACTGCAGTGCTAAATGTTCAGCACTCCCAGAAAGTGATAATATATTGTTAAAATGGCTACATTAACCCTTAATGTGGCCTATTATCAGGCTCAATCTGGGTTAAAGAACATTTTTGTGCTGCCTATTTACAGAAGTTGCACCTGCTTGCACATCTATTTAAAACGGTCATATTTGGTACAGGAATTCTCAAAATACTACTTATGAAAAGCGAACATCAAAGTACATCATATAAATCACTAACGCTATGGGTGATAGGAACCAAATTTCTGTTCTGAAAAAGACAAACGTCACAACTCGATTTAACATGTGTTATAATAGCAACACAAGTAAAGATAATTTGAAAAGTTGCAATACAGTGTACTCATGGTACAATGCTATTGGGGAAACAAGATAGAAGGATCAAGTTGGTAGAATGTCACTGAAAGGATGGAGTGCTAGGAAAATACGTGTGGTCCCTTTTTGCCATCTGGTGATAATGTGCTTTGAGTTCACTGTATTGTAACTATAATTTCCATATTTACTTTACTTTTGTTGTAATTGCTATTTATAACTTGCAATGATTTTTATAAAAGTAATTATTTCATGTGCAGTTTCTTGTTTGACATTCTTGTTTGGTATAGGCATTAGACAATATATATTTTCATAGAGGTGAAATAGGGTTTAATGAGAAAATTAATTGAAATTGTCTAAAATCAGATTTTTTTATTTATTTATTTTTTGCTTAATTCTTTTTTTCACATTTTTTTTAAAACCAGTTGATATTTTTCCACATAAAAGTCTACACACCTTCAACAGCCAAGTAAACGGCAGATATGTTCTAGTACAATAGCGCAAGCCTATTTGGAAGACTTCAAAAATTGAGCAATGAAAATGTGAAAGTTCTCTCAGGCAAAAAACAGAAATTGTGCCCATAGGCTTTATATGTTCTGACAATGCAATTAAAAGCAAATAATTGTGTTATCCTACATACACAGATGTTTTATCTTTTAAAGTGTTGAATACATGAAGAATGAATACTACCTACTCTCTAATATAGAATATCCCAATTCAATTTTCGGTAATGAATAAATTAAATAAAATTTACTAGAATTAAATGAAATTTACTATAATCCTGAGGGTAGGCACGAATGTGCATGACGTGATGACGTGGTGTGCATGTGCGTGAGCTGCACGTGCCTTCTCGAGACAATGGCGCTCTGAAATAAGTGCTCCAAACCCATGGTGTATTGTGTTATCACTCGATATATCCTGACTTCTGACTCAGCAACCTGGCATCGATACCTGGGCTGATACTCATCAATATATCTTATACTCACCAACACACAAACACAGCAAGGAACTGAACAAGAATCTGAGAGCCAGTGTGTTCCCAAGGTCCCTCACTGCTCCTCGGTCCTCCGCTGCTTGTCAAGCCCTGGTCTCCAGCACGTGAAGTAATCCGGAAAATAGCACCAGGAAGCGTGGCTCCGCTATAAACCACTAGCATTAAGTTGCATCATAATTGCAAACTGATTTTGCAGTAAAGCCACTACAAAGCCATAATAACCACATCATGTTGAAGGAATCCACATCAACAAATTAGTATACTGAAGGAATTTTAAGGCTGAACCGCTGAACAGTGTGAACAGTGAGAAACAATAAGAAACAGTGTGACAATCCAAGAGTACAGATAAGTGCCTCTGAAGTTAAGACATATTTATATATTTTTCTTTATTGTAATTTTTCATTTAAAGTTTTGAAGATACTTATCAAAGGTACACAATATAAGTCCTGGAGTAATCATTGACAGTTATCATTGTAACTCCAGATGCTGACACTGTATATATAAGTTGGTTTTAAGTTGGTTATCTTACTTCTCTCTACTTAATTTTGATTAGAAATTCATAGGAATCAAGGAAATTCCATTGCAATGTCTCCAAAAGGGGAGAAATTGGAAAAGGGAGACAAAACAAATAAATCTAAAATGCTAACTAAACTAGATTTAACAAAAAAAACACACCAAATCAGTGCATTTTATTCTCCCAAAGCTCAAGTAAATCTTTCAGTTACTTCATCAGGATATCACTCAATCAAATAATGGAAGGAAATTGGTCAAAACCTCTGAATTACATTTCTCAGTCCAATCTTATTATGGCCTTGGACAATATCCATACTAAAATAAAGGCAGATTTAAATGATAATCTCCTGCAATTCAAAGAAGTTGAACAATTAAATGATACCATAATAATGCAATCAAAGAAGATAACTCAATTGCAGTCTAATTTTGATGAATTACAGAAATCTACAGATGTCACAATCAAACAAATGGAGCTTAAAAATGTGTACTTGGAGGACAGGTCACGGAGACCTAATTTAAAGATCAGAGGCATGTCAGAAGAGGTGGTGACTCTGGAACCTTATATTATTGAATTATTAGAAACCTATATCGACCCTAAACTAATAGGTCCTTTTCCTATTGAGAGATGTCATAGGCTACTGAAGTTAACCTACCTTTCTCAAACCAAAGATCCAAGAGACATAATCCTAAGATTTAACAACTAAGGAAATGTTTTTCAAAGAATTTAGACAACATTCTATGAAGAATAAGAAACATTTGCTGCTATTTCCTTTGAAACCCACCAGCATAGGAACAAATTCAGTGTCTATACCAAATGTCTGCATGACAACAATATAAATTATTCCTGGGGATTTCCAATGAAAATTCAGATTTCCTATAATGAGAAGACTTACACAGCCACAGGACCACTCCAAGTCATGGACAAATTAACTGTCTGGGGTCTTTGGAAGAACTAACATAACAACAAGATTACGAGAACTTTTTTTTTCCTCTCTTCCTTTTAATCAAGAGGAAAATTTGATTTACTGTATGTTTATTTTTCATTTAAGCACTTATAAATAGGTGAAATCCACCTATTTGGTAACTGATTTTTTTTTTTTTTTTTTTTTAAAGCCCTGTTCTAATTTGTAAGTTCTGTCCTAAATACAGGGTTAGTGCTCTCATTATGCCAAGACATTTTGCCTAATTTCCTTTTCTAAGTTATATTATCATATATTAGGGCAGACACTGCACAAAATAAAAAACTTAATTTTGGAAGCACCCCGAGTATCTAGGGGTTTAAGCCTCTTTATCTTAATAGATGTTACATAACAATTGGTTTCGCATAGATGGAACACTAATATTTTCACTTACGTATCTATAAATAGGTGGAATCCACCTACCTAGAAATTGAAGTTTTGTTGTAATCTGCAAGTCCTGTTGTTATGGGAAAATGCAAATATTACAAGTTTTAGAATGAAATGTTGTATTTCTTCAACTGTGTACTTTGTCTTTAAGAGATATTGCAAACTGACAAGGTGTTAGAAATGGAACATATTGTTTTTCATAACTGTTTCTTTAAGCAATAACCTCAGTGCATATTATGTTTACGCTGTTTTGTACCAGACAAATTACAATAACAATAATGCATAAACAAGCTTCAAGGCTATCCTATGACTCTTTCAGTACACAATATACTGTGGTAACCCTAAGTAGATAAGGATGTTCAGACTTTAAGATGCCATCTTGAACTAAGTCAGGAAAATTTCCATGACGTATACACCCTTTAGTTATGGCCTTGTATGTTTGCCAAATTAAGGGAGGTCCTAAAATGAATAAAGTAAAAGAAGTGTTACTTTTTCATATTTGAACTATGGTAACCCTAAAATGACGACACCTAAGGTATAAATAGGTGTACTTTTAAATGTTAAGACACAGAGGAGAGACTTGGAGACAGACGCTGCACCATCTTAAAATGACAGAGAGACTGACATGATGACATGTTCAGAAGGGTATGTTAACCTATGAATGATATTTGCAAGCATTTAGTTTAATCTTATAAACTCTGATATAAATTATTGTAATGGATTTTGTATGTCTATATTTATATTTTTATCTAATAAATATCAAAAAGACAAAACTTTATTGCTTCCAATACAATCCTTATTTTATATTGTTCTCTTAATTATTTATACATGTTAAATAGAGGATCTCTTACTAACTATATAAAATTATAGCTAAGATATCTGTATGGTTAGCCCTGCTAAGTTCTATGCTTTAAGACGTTATAGTGGTAAATAAGGGAACCAGTCGCGGTTACACTGTCTTAAAGCACGGCTAATTGTGAGCACTCTGAATTCTAGGGGTTTAAGCTAGTTAACCTTTTTGGGTTTTATATAATAATTGGTTTTGCATAAATAGAACATGCTATGACTATATGTCTCTACCCATGTACATATTTGCATTTAAGCACTTATAAACAGGCAGAATCCACCTATTTTCTTAAGTCTTGTTCTAATTTGCAAGGTCTGTCCTAAATGCAGGGTTAGTACTCTCATTATGCCAAGACAATTTGTCTAATTGCTCTAAGTTATATTATCATATATTAGGGCAGATACTGAACGGTCAGAAAAACAAAATACCCCCCCCCCCTTTTTTTCCCTTTTTTTTCTTTTCTCCCCCCCTCTCGCTTTCACCACCGCTTCCTCAAGGTGAGGCACAGCAACTGCCCTGGTGGAATGGGGCAGTTTTCCTGTTTAACATGCAGAATGAGTCATTATAACTCAACTTATACAGTTGACTGGGAATGTGCGATTTCTGTATTTGTGGTTGTTTTGTATGTTATTTTTACGTTAGGGATTTGTGGTGGACCAAAGCAGGGAAATCACCTGAGTCTATCTTTCCGAGCTTGAGTCGGGTCGACAGGTTTTTAATTGATGTCCATTACATTTCTATCGATTAAGTCACAGGGCTTAAATTTATGATTTACTGTTGGAACCAGAAATTGATGTATCACTTATTCAGGAGACCCACTGGAATCAGAATCAACCCAATTTTTGGACGTTTGGAAGATACCTCCATATATATATATATATATATATATACATATATATATATATATATACATCATCTTTAAAAGAGAGAAAGAAGAAAGAAAAGAGCGGTTGCTTTGATACCTTCATTTAGACTAAAATTTGAATATATCTACCATGAATCTGATAATGAGGGCAGATATATTGTGTTAGTTTGTCATATTAATGATGTTCTATTTACTATAGTTTGTCTATTTGCTCCATCTGATCATCCTATACGTTTCTTAAATTCAAACATTGAAAGAAAATAAAAATTTGCTAGTGGAACTATAATAGCCGGTGACCTAAATTGCATTGCCAATTTTGAATTAGATAAAATGAGTGTTCAGGAAAAGAGACATGATGCTATATTAAAATCTAACGCAGAGAAGTTTTCTTCATGCTTGGCTAAACACAATCTTTACGACATTTGGAGGACTCAACATCCCCAAGACAAAGATTATACTTTCTATTCCAATGCTCATAACTCGTATTCTAGAATCGACTACTTTTTAATGTATGGGTATACTTTAGATAGATGCAAAGATTCCAAAATAGGTAATATAACTTGGTCTCACCATGCCCCTGTAATAATCAAATTGATAGACAATCCCCAATATAAGTTAAAAAATAATTGGAGACTTAATGAATCCAGTATTTCTTCAGTCGAGAACAAAGCCCATTTAATAGCAACTGCTGAGAATTTCCTAGAACTAAATGATAATGGAGAAGTCCCTGATAAAACCCTTTGGTGCAAAATGAAAAGCGTTTTAAGAAGTTATTTTATTAAGAAGGGTTTACTGATCAAGTGTGAGAGAGGGAAAGATCTTTTAGAGCTCTATATTATTCCCTCATAATTAGAACAGACGAATAAAATGAATCCATCACATAAAAGAATTAAAGCAATTAATTTAATTTAAAAAAATATAGAATATAAATTGAAAGAGAAAAACAATAAAAATTTAGCAAAATTAAAACATCAATGGTTTGTTTTACATGAACAATAAAGCAAGCAGGACAATGACAAATAAACTGAAAATGCATAATCTATCTAATAGGATACATCAAATTAGATATAAGGACAAACTATGACTATCCCCTTTTGAAATAGGTAACACATTTAAGGTTAACTATGAATCTTTATATAATCTACCAAAAGCTAAGAAATATAAATTAGAGATGAAACAGTTCTTAAAAGATCTAAAATTACCTCAACTTTCGAAATCAAATCTAGAAATATTAAATAAACCCTTCTCAATATCCAAAATCTCCAATGCAATATTTGATATGGAATTGACAAAGCCCCATCAATTTTCAGCTATATTTTACCAAGTCCTGGAACCAGCAATTTCCCCTTTGCTAACCCATTTATTTGCCCAAATAGGCAAAACTTTATCTTTCCCAACCAAAAGGCTGGAGGCCACCATATCTGCAATTATAAAACCATCCAAGGACCCTGTGAAAGTACTTAGTTATAGACCTATATTTCTGATCAAACTGGACACTAAAATTTATTCTAAAATACTAGCCCAGAGATTGAATTTAATAATGCCAGATTTAATTCATCCTGACCAATCCAGCTTCATGCTGGGTAGATCGGGGGAATATAACACTCACAGGGTTCTTGAAATCTTGGACGAGATTCACCCCCAGGGGGTTCCATCAGTCGTCATGGCCTTAGATGCCGAAAAGGCATTTGACAGACTTAATTGAAACTTCCTGGAAGAAACTCTCCCAGCCTTCAGGATCTCTGACATGTTTCTAAATCAAACTATGGCCCTCTATTCCACTCCATCGGCTAAAATAAAAGTCTTTTTCTTGAACTCAGAACAATTTAACATTGAAGATGGTACTAGACAAGGCTGTCCTTTAGCCCCCCCTCTGCTCTATGCCTTATCCATAGAACCATTAGCAACATATAGCAGAAATTCAAAGGAAGTCCTTGGCATAGAGATTGACCAAAAGGAACATCTGATCACCCTATATGCAGACGACGTACTCCTAACCTGTGCATCACCCTTACCCTCTGTGCCTAACATTTTAAACATTATAGATACATATGGTTTATATTCTAATCATAAATTAAATTTACGAAAAACTGAAATTATCTCCTTTTATTTAACTGACATACAATCTCAATCTCTCGAAAGACTAATCCAAGTAGATTGGACTAATAGGAGACTAGATTACTTGGGGATCAAAATTTCCCCAATTTTGAGTAAATTATTTCAGTAAGCTACAACTAATTATTAGATCATTTAAAAGAGGTATTGAATCAATGGAAAAATATTGAAATAGCTTGGATGGGTCATATAAATCTTCTGAAATCTTACATAGTTCCAAAAATCATATATTTATTGAGAATTATCCCTTTATCAGTACCGAAGAATATAATTAAGCAATTTGAAGCATTATTCTCTAAGTTTGTATGGAATAACAAAACAATTAGGATACCAGTGTCAATTTTAAAAAGAACTCTGAAAGCTGACGGTTTGGGTTTTCCAGATCTAAAAGCACTACATGAGTCATGTATGCTGTCACACCTTCTCACATGGGATATAAAACTCAAAACAAATACTCCTTGGTATAACATTAAAATATATAGATGTAAAGGAATAAATCCATTTATTTTTAATTGGTCCTCTCCTAAACAAATAACCAATTTAAACATCAAAGCTAAAACGATTAAAGATATTCTACATAGTCTTCACAAAATAAATAAAAGAAAAAGAAGAGGAAACTTTATTTTGTATACTTCTGCAATTGAAGTTGTTTTAATGTATTTGGAGAATATCTCTTTATCTTCTTGGAATACTTATGGAATCAATTTAATATCAGATCTTTACTTTGGAGGAAAATGATACACCTCTACCGACCTTCAAGTAAAATGTAATCTTCCTATAGCAGAATTATTCAATTATCTAAGACTTAAACATTTTCTTATTACATCCCCCCCTTAGCAATTGATTTATGGGATAAAATTATACTATCGTATACTCCTGTTAACTTAGTCTCTAAAATTTCTAATATCTTCTCACTGGAGACAATTTTAGTTAAATCCAAATACATTCATAAATGGGAACAAGAAGGCATAATATAAAAACCTATACAGACCTGGTTTAAAGCTTGGCAAACTACTACGAAAGCTACCCACTGCATTGGTCTCCAGGAATAATATTACAAACTAACTCACCATTGGCACCTAGTCCCAAACCAGTTAATCAAATTTGACAATGCGTATACTAATGTATGTTGGCATTGCAATAAGGGTATAGGTACTTATTATCATATTTGGTGGGAGTGTGAATCATTGAACCATATTAAAATAAAATTAACGGCAATTTCGAGAATATTGTCTGATGATCCATATGAACTACTACCTCAAACATTTCTCTATCATATAGATTTTCCGTCCCAAGACCCATTATCCCATTATCTATATATCAATATCTATCTGGCAGTCAAAATCTGTCTGGCCAGTTATTGGGGAAAAGAGGAAGTCCCTAAGTGGTCTGAAATTGTATCCCAAATCTCATTTCAGGCTGCTTCAAAGAGATATATCTATAACAAAACTCCCCAAATGATAGAGAAATATATTAAGATATGTACCCATTTGTTCCCAATCCCTACCAATATATGCCCTGTGGATGCTGATACTCCTGCTTTTGTTTCAATCTGAACATTTACTCCTATCGCCCACTTGTGCTCGGTGACGTAATTTACCAAACAACTAATTAAATTCAATGATTTGGGCCCTGCTACTGGTCCTCCACTAAATCCTCCTTATTAGTATAATAATTTTTATTTTGCTTTATTTTTTTTTTTCTGGAGTTTTTGTATGTTGTATGATACAAGTTTAATTTTGGAAGAATATTCCCCTGTATGATATTTGTCAATGTTATATTCAAATGTTGTTCTTACTTGGAAAGAAAAATCTTGAATTTAGATTTATAAATATAAAAATATAATTTTTTTTACTAGAATCATATTTTTGTAACTAATAAAAGGGTTACTAATATTGTTTCTATAGAAACTGTCCAGCATGCATACAAATTTAGTCACATAACTGTGGATAGCCCCAAGTGTGGTCACTCAGAACTCACGCTCTTCTGCCAAAATAACTTTGTCATCAAAATGCATTCTTTGCAAAGACGTTTCATAATAGTAAGAGATGGCAACATGCATTTTCAATATGCTTTCTTGATTGCTTTCCTCTCCTGAATTATCTGGGGAATGCTAGAATGCTATGTTTATATCATGTTAGATGATTTTTGTTTTCCCAAATGCATTCATGAATTCCGGTATTGCACACTTTTTTCCTGATGATTACAGTTGCCCACTTTTTAATATTTTTACTTCATTAAAATATTTATTTTTTCATACAAATGTAAGTTTTAGTTAAGTAAAAAATGTACTAGTAATAATGAATAATTTTTTTTACAATGTTTAAAAAGATGTGTATATCTACTTATATCTTACTGAGAAAAGTTCTAAGTAGATTTGAATCGATTTCCTTGGTGGAAATGTGCTTTAGGGCATTAATTCATGCCTGTTCTTCTGAGTTTTTTTAATGGAAATGGCCCTTTAATTGTCCACAACTGACCATTTCCTATGCCATTCCATATTCTTCCAGTTGTCTTTTAACATATTTTTCTTAAAAACCTAACTATAGTCAGAAATTGGAGTTCAGAAGAAGAACTGAATATGTTCTGACTGACAGTGTTTGATTCTTTGATTTTATGTGTTTACCTGTAGGAAACTTCGGAACTACTGTTACGGAAAGCCCTGTAACTATTCTACTTCTTTCACAAGCAATTGATTTATCGATTCTACCTAATATAAGAGCTTAGAGCATGAAGTTACATGTTATGTAATAGTTGATGTAATTTGACAGTGGTGGAAAGGAACCATTTGTATAAAATCTAAAAAAAAGAGCAAAAACGTATCACATCTAATGAGGAATTCACACAGAGAAGGGGGGGGGGTCAAAATATTAAAATTAATACATTTTATTCAAAGATTACATTAATCTTTGTCTCAAAATTACATAAAGATATACCCCTCCCTAAAAAAAAAGGTAAAAGAAGTTTAGAGTAAATAAGAAAGGGGAGAGGAGGGGAAGGGAAGGTAAAAGGGAACAATTTTAGTTGTGTAGGTAAAATAACCTGGCTGGTTTCTTAAATGGTTACTCCAACCAGTGTGATTACTTCTTCTTTTAGGTAGGAGTCTGGAGGTGCAGTGTATCTATTTGAAACACTGCATTTCCATTTATTTACACTTGTGTGCTGGGGGCTAGCCACACACCCTTCACACGTAACTTAGGCAGCTCAGAACTCTAAAAAAGAGAACAGAAATATTCAGTACAGATCTAAAACAATTTTATAACAAAATTACATTAGTCCTTGTACAAAAGGTGAACAGCATAAACTACATAAAGTTCCTGTATAAGTGCACTTATTACCATAGCCCCAAAGGGGTAACAACATTAAATTTGGGTAAGGCTATTCAGCCATTAACTGGAAGAATAGAAAGAGAGAAGTGTGTTGGCTGAGAAAATATGGAATAGAGCAGAGGATAAGTCATCATTTTAACTTATAGCTAGAGATAAGCAGTAAGATTTCTGCTATAAGTGCAGTACTAGATTAGGCACATACAATGAAACTTTGTGATTTTTTTGAAACTTTAAAACTAAATAGTTGCAATAAATGCGAAAAAAAAAAAAATCTGGCTTTTTCCAGCTTTTTCTTACATTTTCCTACACAATCCAAGTCAAATTATCTTAGACATAATTGATAAATGTATTTATTTATTTATAAAATATTTTACCAGAATGGATACATTGCAATTTATCTTGTTTATGTCCTGGATCCACAAAGCATTGCATTGTTACAATATGATACAATAATACAAAAAATACAATATACAAACAATATATATACATCCACACATATATAAATTTAACACATAACACATAACACATAAATTAAACACATGATAATTCAAAACTATATAGAAACTAAACCAATACATTTTTTGTGTCTTCAGTTATAGACAGACCATACTTCACACCATTTTTAATGGCTTTACCATGCTGCAAATAAAGCTCTGGATAAACAAAGTCCCTGTCCAGATGTGAATGGCAGATGAAACAGGAAACAAAAAGAGAATATTTAATGTTAGCCTATGGCAAAAAAAGTAGCCAGCATACTCTATAACGCTACTCACTAAATGAAACCATGGTACTAAAGTAGAAAAATATCTTTCGCTTCTGAATCTTATGTCTCTCCAGATGTTACATCTTTTTGCTTAAGGCAAAAGAAGGGAATATCAAATGGTGAAAAAAGTTGATGTAGTAGCAAATAACTGTAAGATCTGTCAAATTTGTTACAGGAAGAAACTGCGCTTATTAGGAATGGTATTCAGTGAGATAGATAAAGTCGTTCCAGTTAGACTGTATTGGCGCTCACTTTGACCCTTAAAAATATTCTAAAACCCAATAGGTAACAATGTATTTGTGTTGGTTCTCTGATAAGGAAGCGTAGTAACTGAATATTATATTGTACAATAATACATAGCTGATATACTAGAATGCAAACCCAGTAACATCCCACATAAGGATGGCATTGAGGCCTGCATTAAATTTCTCTCATTCCACAAACCAATACACAAATATGATAGCGCAATAATTGCCCAGCTTATAGAATTCATACTCACTCACAACTATTTCAGTTTTACTAACCAAAACTACCTACAAATGACAGGGACAATGATGGGCACAAAAATGTCACCCCAATAGCTAATCTTTTCATGGCTGACCTAGAAAACTGATTTTTATTTACACAGCCATAGAAACCATATACATATTATTGTTAGATCGATGATATTTTCATAATATGTACAGAAGGAGAAGAAAGCATTATAGACTTCCATTATTATTATTATTATGATAAGTGGCGTCAAATTCCGCAGTGCTTTACAATGGGTGGACGAACAGACATGTAGTTGTAACCAGACAAGTTGGACACACAGGAACAGAGGGGTTGAGGGCCCTGCTCAATGAGCTTACATGCTAGAGGGAGTGGGGTAAAATGACACAAAAAGGTAAGGATAGTATTAGACTAGTGACAGTAGCAGAATAGGAATCAGTCAGGAGCTATTAACAGTTTAATTGATACGCTATTATGAAGAAGTGGGTTTTTAACGATTTTTGTAGGAGTGGAGACTGGGTGAGCATCGAACGGAGGAGGGAAGAAAGTTCCACAGGAACGGTGCAGCCCTCGAGAAATCTTGAAGGCGAGCATCAGAGGTGGGAGTATGGACAGAAGATAGACGTAAGTCTTCAGCAGATCGTAAGGTCCTAGACGGGACATACTTGTGTATAAGGGAGGATAGATAGGTGGGAGCAGCATTATGTAGAGATTTGAAAGCAAGAACCAGAATTTTAAATTGAGCTCTATATTTTATAGGAAGCCAATGTAGGGACTGACAGAAGGGTAAGCATGGGAGGTGCGGGCGGACAGGAAGATGAGCCTCGCCATATATCATTCAATTCATTCCACCTGTCAATAAACTTTAAATAGATCTTTTTAAATCACAGTGTGAGTTTTTTGGACTGCACAATAACTGTCACCAATGGCATTCTTCATTTGTCTGTATATAGAAAACCCATAGACAGGTACAGCTACCTCCACAATTCCAGCTTCCATTCCAATCACACAAAAAAAATTATTATCTACAGCCAGACTATCAGATATCACCGCATTTGCTCTGACACAAAAGACAGAGATCAGCACCTGAGTACACTGTCAGAGTCATTCAGGCAAAAGGGCTACAAGGAAAGGACAATATCTAAAAAAATTACATCTGCCCTAAAAACACCACGGGAAAGGCTCTTACTATACAAAGAAAAGGAAAACAAAACATGAATCCCCCTATTAGTAACATATAACTAAACTCCAAATGGCTACTAAAAAAGACTGGACATACCCCATTTGCAATACCTTGGGTTATCTACTATTGCAAATGGTATGCCATTATGGGTGTAAATTTCCTTCCTGGGCTACTATACAGTCTAAAAGGCAACGTAACCAATCTGGCGAATTTCAATTTCAAATGTAACGTGTTATATTTGAACCTGTAACTTCCCAAAACGCCATAAAACCTGTACATAGGGTGTACTGTCTTACACGTGAGACTTTGCTGAATACAAATATGTGTATTTTATTGCAGTAAAAGCAAACAGTATTATGACATTGACAGTTAAAATGTCATGTAGAACTAAAAATATTTTTAAAAAATCTTATTTTCTCCCATGTTTTTTATATTCAATTATGTTTCGTAGCTAAATATTTGCTATTAAATGAAAGCCCTGTTTCCCCTGAATAAAATGATATATAATAAGGTTGGGTTTTACTATGAAAGAGGTGAATTATGGTTGGACAGACATGTAGCGCAAATGCCAGGTTTTGTTTACATTTTGTTTTGTTCACAACGTGTACATTTTGCTCCGTCCTTAAGGGGTTAATGTCTCATATAGTTATTTTTCGATATTCTTGTTTCACCATTTTTTGGATCAATTTATATACATACATATATGCAGCTATATACTTGCATGCCCTGCTCTACTGTTTTCTTGTTTTATTCTTGTTTTTTTTTTAACCCCTTTAGGACGAAGTCAATAGTACACGTTCTGATCAAAACAAAACGTAAACAAAAACTGGAATTTGCGCTATATGTCTGTTCAACCGTAATTCACCGCTGTCACATTAAGTGCACCCACACTTATTATATATCACTTTGTTCAGGAGAAACAGGGCTTTAATTTATCATTAGAAAAGAAGGATATAGGCGCTCACTAAAAAAACCAATAAATGTGAAAAGGCAGCAGTGAACCTGCAGGACTTCCCAATGCCTGCTAGATAGTGAAAGTGAAAAAGAAAGGGTGGTAGACCGCGCCAAAAGAATAAGTAATCAGATAATCATAAATGTACATACATGTAGTTCTTGAATTTTACAGCATATGGGAACCTCAAAAAAGAACAATAAACAATAATAGTGCAATATGCAAAAGTACTTTAGTAATGTATAAATAGGATACACTGTGGGTAAAGAGCAAACTCACACTTTACCGAGCTGCTAGGAGCTCTGCCGTATAACGCCTGGACGGTACAATCCCCGTCTTAGGATATGTAGTTCTTGAATGTTACAGCATATGGAAACCTCAAAGAAAACAATAAACAATAATAGTGCAGTATGAAAAGGTATTGTAATAATGTATAAATAAGATACACTGTGAGTAAAGAGCAAACTCACACTTTACCGAGCTGCTAGGAGCTCTGCCGTATAACGCCTGGACGGTACAATCCCCGTCTTAGGATATGTAGTTCTTGAATGTTACAGCATATGGAAACCTCAAAGAAAACAATAAACAATAATTTATTGTTTATTGTTCTTTTTTGAGGTTCCCATATGCTGTAAAATTCAAGAACTACATGTATGTACATTTATGATTATCTGATTACTTATTCTTTTGGCGCGGTCTACCACCCTTTCTTTTTCACTTTAATTTATCATTAACTATTCATATATGGAACATAATTTATTATGAATAAAATTTAAAAAAAGTGAGAAAATAAGATTTTTTTTTTAAATTTGTATTTCCGTTTGACATTTTAGCTGTTAATGTCATAATGCTGTTAGGTTTTAGTGCAAAAAAATGCACAAATTTGTAATCAGCGATGTCTCACGAGTACAACAGTACCCCCCATTAACAGGTTTTATGGTGTTTTGGAAAGTTACAGGGTCAAATATAGAATGTTCCATTTTCAAATTGAAATTTGCCAGATTAGTAATGTTACCTTTGAGACGGTGTGGTAGCCCAGGAATGAAAATTACGCCCATAATAGCATACCATTTGAAAAAGTAGACAACCCAAGGTTGCAAACACTGGCCAAAGTTAGCGTTCATATTTGTTTGTGTGTGAAAAAAGCAAAAAACTAATATTTGGCCAGTGTTTGTGACTAAGTGGCTACTAAGAAAGACTGGACATACCCCACTTGCAATACCTTGGGTTGTCTACTTTTGCAAATGGTATGCCATCATGGGGTAATTCTCATTCCTGGGCTACCACATGCTCTCAAAGGCAACACAACCAATCTGGCAAATTTCAATGTCAAAAAAATGAAATGCAAGCCTAATATGTGACTCTCTAACTTTCCAAAACACCATAAAATCTGTACATGGGGGGTACTGTTATTCTCAGGAGACTTCACTAAACACAAATATTGGTGTTTTAAAACAGTAAAACATATTACAACAGTAATATAGTCCATAAAATTGCTGTTCCTTTGTAAAAAATGCAAAAAACTTCACTTTTACTTAAAATATCATCGTTGTAATACAATTTATCATTTTGAAACAATAATATTTGAGTTCATCGAAGTCTCCTGAGTAAAACAGCACCCCCTATTTACAGGTTTTATGGTTAAAGGGTCAAATATAGTGTTTGAGAATTAAATTCTCTGCACTTTCTCCGTGTGTTGTCAGGCATGTAAATCAAATTTTAATTAATCAAATCACATAATTATGTTAAAAGATACTTAAATATGCAAGTAGAATTGTAATATATATGCATTTACAGGTATTTAAATTCTATGCGTATACTAATGTAATCTTTTATGTAATTATATTTATTTATCTATATATATATATATATATATATATATATATATTTGGGGTTATTTGTATTTTATATATAGATAGATATAGAAAATACTTTTAATTAATTTTACACATGTTTAATTCTTTTTTTTTACTTTCCCACCAGCAGGGGACTGTCTGACATTTTAGACAGTCCCCCTGCTGGCAGATCCACAGCCAGCTATAGGGGGCCATGTGATCGCTCTTTGAGAGCGATCACATGGCCCCCGGGGGCCTCATTTGCCGGGGGAGGGCTGCCTGGGCTGTCAGACAGCCCTCCAGAAGAGGATGGCGGCAGAGGTAAGTACGCCGGACCTCCAGGGGCTGCAAGCTTGCGTTCTATGCCGCCGCAACGGCTTTAAAGCCCACTTAATGCGGGACGGCATAGAACGCCATAACGGCATTAAGGGGTTAACTAGCTTATCGACTCTCCTCTGTTTATTTACTTTTTCTTGCTCTTCTCAGCTAACCTGCACCTTTCACTTTCAGTTTCTGTTATTTATGACACCCCACTCGCCCCCTCCCTCCCCTTCTCTAACATCAGTTGTTTAAGTGCTAAACTCTATCAGTTTGATCAGTATTGCTTCAGACCTGAGGAAGAGAGGAAACTCTTGAAAGCTTGTCTTTTAAATATTATGTTAGTCCAATAAAAAAATGTATCTTTGCATACTGCAATACTCTGGTATTTTGGCATTATATATATATATATATATATATATATATATACACACATTTATAAACTATTATGTGTTAAATTTATATATGTTTTCTTATTTTATATTACATTGTACCGTATTGTAACAATGCAGTGTGTGTGTGGACCCAGGACATACTTGAAAACGAGAGAAATCTCAATGTATCCTTCCTGGTAAAACATTTTATCAATAAATCAATCAAACAATAAATAAATAAATACATTTGACTAATTGCTATAACACTCAAAATGTTCAGTCACTCATTCCATTAAGAAAAAGGACTATAAATAAAGATGGGAAGGTAAGTAGGCACAATTGTAGGAGTTCTTAATGAGTCCTTATTGATTAGAATAATATAATAGCGGGGAAAAATATTTTACTGTTTTCCATTGACCTATGCTATAGTAGTCAACTTTAGAAACTTCTCCAATAGCACTATACATGAAGACTGGATGTTAAATAATGAGTTGATTTGAAGTGGTCATGGTTCCCGGAATCTGTATGTGCAGTGTTTCACTTTGAAATGCTGAACATACACAGTTTAACCCCTTAACTGCTGATGATGTAACTCCACCTCTGGCACCATCATTAGTCAGCCAAGAACTGGCTAATGTCAATTCTGTGCAAAATTGGTGTCTGAATCCAGCACACACAGCATGCTGGCACCAGACAGCGAATGAAAGCACTGCTCACCTTGTACCTCCCCTGTTTTCTCCTCACTCCATCCTCCCTACCCTTCCTCTCCCTCTGGCTAACAGGAGTGACATCAGGCAATAAGGATCAGGCTGCAGGGAAAATTTGGACTCATCGATGGAACAGAGGGAAATTATAATTTATTTTTTTGTTTTTTTTTCCTTAATTTGAATGAAAATCTATGTTTTATGAAAATTTTTTTTTTTTTTGGGTTGCAGTAATCCGATAATATCTGGCTTCTCACTGTGCATTATTGAAATGTTTAGGAATATTTGAGCAGTAATCTTTATAAGAACTATTTTCTATGCTGATTTTATGTTGTTGACATATATTTCATGTTGTAAACAGAGGTAATGTTTATCTCCAGAAAAAACATAGTAGTCTAGAGAAGAAAGATGCATTTTGAGAAGGCGTGCTTCAGTCTTGTACCACTGTGACAATTCAGAGGACTCTCTAGCTTGAAGCTATGTTTAACTCTAGCACGTGTAACAGCAACAAGAATTACGTTGCTGTGCAAGAATGTTTTTTTTCTAGTAGCTTAAAAAAATACAAAATTAGCATTAAAAAAAATCATGTTTTAATTATAACTAAAAATACTACAAAATAAAACAAATTTTTTTAGTTTACATTTCAAGTTTGCTCACGAGTTGGGTGATAAATATGTGTTTTCATTGATCTTATTTGATACACATCTACAAGACATTCATAAGCTAAAAGTTTTGAAAAGTGTTTTAACACACTTAGCATCTGTTAAATATGCAAATATATCTCTGAACACCTGCGTTACTAAGTCTCAAGTGCATTGTTGTATCTTCAGGCTTCTGAACTAAGAAGCAATGATTTCCAACAGATTCACAGCACACATTATCAATTCCTTTGTCTGAATTTTCTACCAAAGTGCAGATATGGAGAAGTTAATCTTTGCTTTAGGGGTAAATATTGATAGTACTCGCCATCTGTTGCATGCTTTCATATAAGAAAAAAATAGATTTAGATTGAATTTGACACAAGTACATGTACGTGTTGCGGAACTATAAGAATGAGTTAGCGTTGACAGCACTTTGTTATATACAATTGCAGTTAAATACTACATTTTCCAACATTAAGCATGAAGAATCAACATTAGCATAAACGTATAAGCACTGGTTACTTTGCATACAAATGTAATAAAGCGTACATTCTACAAATTATTTTGTAGTAAGGTTTAGCTGTAATTTCCAATATTGTTTGGGCCAAATAAGTAGGATTAGCCCGTCCAAGGACATTATCAGATTAGAATGCTGTATTCACATAGTGAACATTTACCTAGCAATCAATCTGTGATAGGTCAAGTTCTATAACCCGGATCACTCTCCCTCCGACATGGACATATACATGTATATTAAAAGACCCGATATTAAAGTGTTTGTTAAACTGACTGAAATGATCAATGTGTATAAAACAATATATGATATTATAAAAATATAAGTAGACATACAAGCAGCTGCCAGTTTTAAATGTCAGACATATGGTAAAATGTGGGGGAAGATATGAAAATGCTGGAATAAGTGTCTATTGGGCCTAGTGCAGCCATACCGCCTGATTGTCTTATATCTGGTGGAGATAGTGTTGGAGGGATATGTGCAGGATGCATTTTAAATTAACACATAACTTATATTAAGCTCACTACCCCATCTCTCAACCCAGTCTATCTGTCCATCATAGCTCTCAATTCCTCTCTATCACTAATTATAAACTCTGAATCTTCTTTGCTCAGGACTAGTAATGTTCTTACTAGCAGACAGGGAAAGAGGTGGTTGTAGACAGTGTAACAGATTACCACATGATGGCAAGATGATTTTTTTGCAGTTAGGGAAATAGAAGCAGCAAGAACCTTTGCATGAAGTCAGATTTGCATCACCTATATTATAACTAGCCAGTCCACACAAGTTCTCCTGCATGCCTCCTGAGTTCCCATACTCAGTTACCTCTGCACAACAGCAAGCGTAGTGAAGAAATATGTATTTATTTATTTATTTTGTTTTTGAAAGGTTCAATGGACCTGTTATATGGGCATGTGCCTGGTGCAAAGCTCAAATAGCCCATATGTCAATCTGGCCCTGCCCCCTCCTGACCATCTCTAAGTGACATCACTGTGGCAATAAACTAGATATGTGGCTTCTGTAAACCTCTCTTACTGCAGCTTATCTGAAAGGTGAATATGCAATATGTAATGTATATGTGGAAAAAAAATCTGCAATGAATACTTAGGGATTTGTTCGATAAACAGTGAATTGCAATGGAAGTCCAAACTACAACATATAGGGAAAAAATTGCTGATTTGAAAAAAAAAATCAACAACTCACATATAGTCTCAAAAATAAACAAACCTGGTTTTCTATAGCTTTTCTACGTCTTTCATTGATTTCTCTGAAAAAAGGTCAAGGGACTAAATGGGAAGAAAATCGCTGTACTGTATTCTAACAAAGTTAAAAAATACACCAGGAATGGGGGAAAACATAGAAAGTTGAACATTAGAAATAATCATCCCATGGCAAAAAAAAATGCATTTTTGTGAATTAAACGGACACTGTAGGCACTATAAACATTTCATTGAATTAGGTATTGTGCTTGGAGTCACTACATGTGAATACATTTTGTATTTTGGTTTTCAATTCTCCACAATTTGCCGTTTAGTAAGTAAATGCCTTACTGTGTGTGTCTGTGTATATGAGTTTGGGTGACTGTGTATTTAAGTGTAATGACTGCAGGCTACACATATTGCACATAAATATACAGTGAAAATTACACCCAGCAATAAACAAACACATGCATTACCATACACAATTGCACACACATTTCCTCTTTCTGTCAATGTAAAAGGTCAAAATCAATTTGCAGCTTGCTAACCTGTCATTGCTATCAGCTGGTCATTTACTGTTGGTTTGTTTGTTTTTTCTTTGCCCCTTTAGCATTACCCTGATAGCATGCTATTTCCTGTTAAGTAGTGCTCTTTCAAAATAGACTTTGATGTTTAAAAGTTAGCTGTTAAAACTCTAATTACCAGCAAGTAAATTCTGTTCAGGTTGATAAACTTAGCACTACAGAATGCCCTGTGGCTAATGTAGCATCACTGCTTTTATAACATGCATATGAAAATAGAAATATAATTTAAAAAAGTTGATTGGAAAGAATGAAAGAATGAAAGATGAGTGAGACTTAGATAGTTATTCTATGCCAAGAAGTTTCAACCATTAGTAGAATTAGCGAGAGTAATCTCCTGCAACTAGAGAAAGAACTTATCTCTCCAGAAAATAGTCTCTCTGTGTTATATCACAGACCTTTTGGGGGCGGTTGATGTGTGGGGTACCGTTTTGATAGGAAGGACAGAGCTTGGAACATCAATTGCATTAGAGGATTTAGTAAGAAAACTTGGGTTTACTTCTGTGCCCTCCTTCCTTCCCCCACATCATATACTACTACGAGAAGTGGCTATGCTGAATATTTAGGTGTTTATATAGTTAGTGTGCTTTTCTGCCCTCCGGTGGAGTTGGACAGTTGAACAGACAGGGACCACACTAACAGAAAACTGGCTACACTTTTCTATCAGATTGTAACGAGAGAAGTCTATTACAGTCATAATAACAAGTAACATTGTTACATGAGGCTAGCTACTTCCAATAACGTACATATGAATATCCAGTGATACTTTACCTGATTAGAAAACCTAATGTTACAGGAGATATTCGTATTTTGTATTTTTTATTTTTATTGTTGCTGAAGCATCGGGAATTATCATTAAATATTGGACGTAGACTCATCTTTTCTCATATTAAATGGGTTACTAATAATAAGACCATTCATGGAAATCCAATTATGAGAATATAGGATTTCATTTTGCACACACTGCAATTGGTTCACCAATAAGCAAGATTTTGTATGTAAATCTATTTATGATACTCTAGGATTTCACTTCAAGGACTAATAATGTCTGTAGCAGGTATTTTATCATTAAACCTTGATCTAGTGAAATCATTAAGCCATCTATTTATGGTGGCTACTATCACTATATGTGTTGTTGTGTGTACTTTTTTGGTGTAATAGTATATGTAGTGCCCTTAGGATTAAGGGACTTTTAAAATGTAAACATTAAAAGTGACGTTTTAATTGATTGTTTTAACAAAATATCTTAGTGTTCCCCTGGTGACAATATGAAGTAACACAGGAATCCCCAACCTCTTCTTCTCTTTTAGAAATATAATTTAATTACAAGAAATGACAAAGCATATAAGTCTTTGGCTTGGGGATGATAAGAATGTGCAGTGTTTATACAATCACAAACTTTCCTGAGGCTAAATATCTAATACATTTTAACAGCCTGAGGAGAGTGGTTGCCTTATCACTGTAAGTTAGAGATGGAGATTAGTCTTGTTCTGAACTGCAATTCGCCCGAATTTAGGCCAATCAGGTGATCAGTTGAATTCCTATACTCTGAGCCGAAATGTCGCCAAATCACAAACCAATCTAAACGCGGAATGGCTGAGTATGTTTGTTTTGATTCATGATTCTGAATTCCGCCTCCAGTGTTGAAAAAACAAATATAGATGATTGATGAAAAATATGTTGACTAATAGTATCTTGACTAATGCTTTGTCATTTCTTATACTTAAATTATATATAGCTAGGATTAAGACAGCAGTTGTTGATCGTATTCACAGATCAAGTGCGAAATGGTCAATTGAGGGGAAAAAAGAGAAGCACAAAAATTTATATAGAAACATAGAAACATAGAATGTGACGGCAGATAAGAACCATTCGGCCCATCTAGTCTGCCCAATTTTCTAAATACTTTCATTAGTCCCTAGCCTTATCTTATAGTTAGGATAGCCTTATGCCTATCCCACGCATGCTTAAACTCCTTTACTGTGTTAACCTCTACCACTTCAGCTGGAAGGCTATTCCATGCATCCACTACCCTCTCAGTAAAGTAATACTTCCTGATATTATTTTTAAACCTTTGTCCCTCTAATTTAAGACTATGTCCTCTTGTTGTGGTAGTTTTTCTTCTTTTAAATATAGTCTCCTCCTTTACTGTGTTGATTCCCTTTATATATTTAAATGTTTCTATCATATCCCCCCTGTCTCGTCTTTCCTCCAAGCTATACATGTTAAGATCCTTTAACCTTTCCTGGTAAGTTTTATCCCGCAATCCATGAACCAGTTTAGTAGCCCTTCTCTGAACCCTCTCTAAGGTATCAATATCCTTCTGAAGATACGGTCTCCAGTACTGTGTACAATACTCCAAGTGAGGTCTCACCAGTGTTCTGTACAATGGCATGAGCACTTCCCTCTTTCTACTGCTAATACCTCTCCCTATACAACCAAGCATTCTGCTAGCATTTCCTGCTGCTCTATTACATTGTCTGCCTACCTTTAAGTCATCAGAAATAATCACCCCTAAATCCCTTTCCTCATATGTTGAGGTTAGAACTCTATCAAATATTCTGTACTCTGCCCTTGGGTTTTTACGTCCAAGATGCATTATCTTGCACTTATCCACATTAAATGTCAGTTGCCACAATTCTGACCATTTTTCTAGTTTACCTAAATCATTTGTCATTTGGCTTATCCCTCCTGGAACATCAACCCTGTTACATATCTTAGTATCATCAGCAAAAAGACATACCTTACCATCAAGACCTTCTGCAATATCACTAATAAAAATATTAAAGAGAATGGGTCCAAGTACAGATCCCTGAGGTACCCCACTGGTGACAAGTCCAAGCTTCGAATATATTCCATTAACTACAACCCTCTGTTGCCTGTCACTCAGCCACTGCCTTATCCATTCAACAATATTGGAATCCAAACTTAAAGATTGCAGTTTATTGATAAGCCTTCTATGTGCAACAGTGTCAAAAGCCTTACTGAAATCTAGGTAAGCAATGTCTACTGCACCACCCTGATCTATAATTTTAGTTACCCAATCAAAAAAATCAATAAGATTAGTTTGGCATGATCTCCCTGAAGTAAACCCATGTTGTCTCTGATCTTGAAATCCATGTGTTTTTAGATGTTCATCAATCCTATCCTTTAACATGGTTTCCATCACTTTCCCCACTACTGAAGTAAGGCTTACTGGCCTATAGTTGCCCGACTCCTCCCTATTACCTTTCTTGTAAATGGGCACAACATTCGCTAACTTCCAATCTTCTGGGACTACTCCTGTTAACAATGATTGGTTAAATAAATCTGTTAATGGTTTTGCTAGTACACCACTAAGCTCTTTTAATAGCTTTGGGTGTATTCCATCAGGTCCCATTGACTTATTTGTCTTTACTTTTGACAGTTGAAATAGAACCTCTTCCTCTGTAAACTCACGTGTAATAAATGACTCATTTATCCTTTTTCTCAACTGAGGTCCCTTTCCTTCATTTTCTTCTGTAAATACAGAACAAAAATATTCATTGAGGCAGTCAGCCTGACCTTTATCCTCTTCTACATACCTTCCTTCTTTTGTTTTTAATCTAACTAATCCTTGTTTTACTTTTCTTTTCTCATTTATGTATCTAAAAAATGTTTTATCCCCCTTTTTTACTGACTGTGCTATTTTCTCTTCTGTGTGTGATTTGGAAGCTCTTATAACTTGCTTAGCCTCTTTCTGCCTAATCTTATAGATCATTTTGTCTCCCTCACTCTGGGTTTTTTTATAATTCCTAAATGCTAACTTTTTGTTTTTAACTATTTTGGCCACATCTGCGGAGTACCACAGTGGTTGCATATGATATATGTAATAAATACAGGGAGTGCAGAATTATTAGGCAAATGAGTATTTTGACCACATCATCCTCTTTATGCATGTTGTCTTACTCCAAGCTGTATAGGCTCGAAAACCTACTACCAATTAAGCATATTAGGTGATGTGCATCTCTGTAATGAGAAGGGGTGTGGTCTAATGACATCAACACCCTATATCAGGTGTGCATAATTATTAGGCAACTTCCTTTCCTTTGGCAAAATGGGTCAAAAGAAGGACTTGACAGGCTCAGAAAAGTCAAAAATAGTGAGATATCTTGCAGAGGGATGCAGCACTCTTAAAATTGCAAAGCTTCTGAAGCGTGATCATCGAACAATCAAGCGTTTCATTCAAAATAGTCAACAGGGTCGCAAGAAGCGTGTGGAAAAACCAAGGCGCAAAATAACTGCCCATGAACTGAGAAAAGTCAAGCGTGCAGCTGCCACGATGCCACTTGCCACCAGTTTGGCCATATTTCAGAGCTGCAACATCACTGGAGTGCCCAAAAGCACAAGGTGTGCAATACTCAGAGACATGGCCAAGGTAAGAAAGGCTGAAAGACGACCACCACTGAACAAGACACACAAGCTGAAACGTCAAGACTGGGCCAAGAAATATCTCAAGACTGATTTTTCTAAGGTTTTATGGACTGATGAAATGAGAGTGAGTCTTGATGGGCCAGATGGATGGGCCCGTGGCTGGATTGGTAAAGGGCAGAGAGCTCCAGTCCGACTCAGGCGCCAGCAAGGTGGAGGTGGAGTACTGGTTTGGGCTGGTATCATCAAAGATGAGCTTGTGGGGCCTTTTCGGGTTGAGGATGGAGTCAAGCTCAGCTCCCAGTCCTACTGCCAGTTCCTGGAAGACACCTTCTTCAAGCAGTGGTACAGGAAGAAGTCTGCATCCTTCAAGAAAAACATGATTTTCATGCAGGACAATGCTCCATCACACGCGTCCAAGTACTCCACAGCGTGGCTGGCAAGAAAGGGTATAAAAGAAGAAAATCTAATGACATGGCCTCCTTGTTCACCTGATCTGAACCCCATTGAGAACCTGTGGTCCATCATCAAATGTGAGATTTACAAGGAGGGAAAACAGTACACCTCTCTGTACAGTGTCTGGGAGGCTGTGGTTGCTGCTGCACGCAATGTTGATGGTGAACAGATCAAAACACTGACAGAATCCATGGATGGCAGGCTTTTGAGTGTCCTTGCAAAGAAAGGTGGCTATATTGGTCACTGATTTGTTTTGTTTTGTTTTTGAATGTCAGAAATGTATATTTGTGAATGTTGAGATGTTATATTGGTTTCACTGGTAATAATAAATAATTGAAATGGGTTTATATTTGTTTTTTGTTAAGTTGCCTAATAATTATGCACAGTAATAGTCACCTGTACACACAGATATCCCCCTAACATAGCTAAAACTAAAAACAAACTAAAAATTACTTCCAAAAATATTCAGCTTTGATATCAATGAGTTTTTTTTTCTCCCAAGAATCATTTTATTCTTCTGTTGTCCTAGTTATAAATCACACTTCTAAAATTGATTGTCAACAATTCCAACCAATGCTTTTACAATTGTTTGCCAATAATACTAACCAATGATCTCTTTCTTCAGAACTGGTTCTTTCATCTTTATTGTATTAATGTTGCACTGTAATGTTTTTATTTCTTCCAGTTTCTCTTTTTCTTATATCCCTTAACCCCAAATGTACACATTTTGATCAAAGTAAGACATAAACAAAACTTGGAATTTGACTATATGTCTATTCAACTGTAATTCACCTCTTTCATATTAAGTGCACCCACACTTATTATATATCATTTTTATTCAGAAGAAACAGGGCTTCCATTTAACTTCAAATATTTAGCTATGAAACATAATTTAATATGAATAAAATATTTTAAAAAATGAGAAATTAAGAAATGTTTTTTTCTTTTAGTTCTGCATGACATTATAACTGTGAATGTCATAATACTGTTTACTTTTACTGCAATAAAATACACATATTTGTATTCAGCGATGTCTCACGTGTAAAACAGTACCCCCATATACAGATTTTATGGAGCTTTGGGAAGTTACAGGGTCAAATATAGCATGTTACATTTTTCAGTTTTTTCACATTGAAATTCGCCAGATTGGTTACGTTACCTTTTTAGACCATATGGTAGCCCAGGAATGAGTATTACCCCATGATGGCATAACATTTGCAATAGTAGACAACCCAAGGTATTGCAAATGCGGTATGTCTAGTCTTTTTTAGTAGCCACTTTCACAAACACTGGCCAAAGTTAGCGTTAATATTTGTTTGTGTGTGAAAAATGCAAACAACAAATTTTAAACACCAATTTTGGCCAATGTTTGTGACTAAGTGGCTACTAAAAAAGACTGGACATACCTCATTTGCAATACCTTGGGTTGTCTACTTTTGCAAATGGTATGCCATTATGGAGGTAATTCTTATTACTGTTCTACCATACGTTCTCTGGCGAATTTGAATGTGAAAAAACTGAAACACAAGCCTTATATTTGACTCTGTAACTTTTGAAAACACCATAAAACATGTACATGAGGGGTACTGTTATACTCAGGAGACTTCGCTGAACACATATATATTTGTGTTTCAAAACTGTAACACATATCACAAAAATTGTATCGTCAGTGTAAATGCCGTTTGTGTGTGAAATATGCAAAAAATGTCACTTTCACTGATGATATAATCATTGTGATACATTTTACTGTTTTGAAACACTAATATTTGTGTTCAGCGAAGTCTCCGAGTAAACAGTACCCCCATGTAAAAGTTTTATGGTGTCTTGGAAAGCTGCAGGGCTAAATATAGTGCTATCAAATTAAATTCTCTAGACTTTCTGCCTGGGTTATCAGGCAGGCCCCGCAAATTGTGATTAATAAAATGACTTAATTATGTAAAAATATTACATATATATATATATAATTATTTTTAAATTAATTTTATTTATATATAGGTGGTATACATATATATACATATATATTTATGTATATATATATATATATATATATATATATATATATAATTTTGTTCTAAGTGTATTTTTATATCTATCTATCTATATCTATATATATATATATATATATATATATATATATAAAATAAAGTAATAGGTAATAGCACTCCAAGGACTTCAAAAAGTATAAGGTGAAAAACTTAGCTTTTATTCAGCAGCTGCTAAGTTTTTCACCTTATACTTTTTGAAGTCCTTGGAGTGCTATTACCTATTACTTTATTTTTTATGTTATTTGCCTTATCAGCACCAGGCACTAACCTACTATCACAGGAGTGCAAGTATTTGGACATTTTATATATATATATATATATATATATATAAAAATAATTTATTTTTAATTATTTTTTATTTTTCATTTTTAACGTATGTATATATTTTTTATTTGATATATATATATATATAATTATATTTCTATATTTAATATCATTCTATGTGTATTTTGATATTAATATATATATATATATATATATATATATATATATGTATATATTTTAATTTTTTTAATATTAAAATACGCTTAGACAGTGTTTGTGTATGTATGTGTAAGGGTATATATATACCTAGATCATATATATAATATATATATATATATATATATATATATATATATATATATATATATATATATTATATTAATATATATATATATATATATATATATATATATTTAAATGTATATATATATTTATATATTTTTAAATGTATATATTTAAATGTATATATATATATATATATATATATATGATCTAAGTATATATTATTTTATTTTACACTGTTTTAAAACGTTATTAAATGATTTTTCAGGCACTCCCTCTGCTGGCACTGCTATGGTTGGCTATTCGGTCCATGTGATCGTCCTATTGTTCGCGAGGACCTCGCGATTACATGACCCAGGAGGGCTGGATTGGTAGCAGGGGGACTCCGTGGGATGTAAGGTAATCCCCCCCATCGCAATCGCCGGCGAGCAGGTAAGTGGGAAGGACGGCGTGGAGGTGCTATGCCGCCAACCAGGGTTTAGAGCTGGGTCTCCAAGGATGGCATAACATGCCTGCCTTCCTTAAGGGGTTAATATCTTAAGAATATCTTAAGAATTAGCTACCCTCCATTGCATTTACTTATATTTATTGTCTTTTCTTTCATCAGTGAATACAACCAATTTACTATCCTAATACTTTCCTTAACTTTTGTGTCACTTTGCCCCACTCCCTCTAACATGTAAGCTCATTGAGCAGGGCCCTCAACCCCTCTGTTTCTGTGCGTCAAACTTGTCTGGTTACAATTACATGTTTGTTAGTCCACCCATTGTAAAGCGCTACGTAATTTGTTGGCACTATATAAATATAATAATAATCACCATCTTAGTATCTGTGCACATCCATTTTGTTCTCCTCTTTCCATGATGTCTGTAGTTAGCCCTTCTGTAGGAAAATTTTTACTGATTGTGGGTAAATTATCTGTGCAACTTTGCTTAAGCCTTTGTTAATAATTGCCATAGATCACTCTTCCCATAATGAAATGCAGTCCTTACTTTTTCTTATGTGTAATTACAAAGGTATAGTTCAAAAAATTAAAAACAAGGAAAAAGAGAGATACAAAAATCATTTTAGATCTATCAATAGAAAAAAATACATTCTGATTGTTTTCCTATTTTTAGCATTTGAGAGCCACCCTTGTGTTGTTTATTGTGGAGCCAATAAACATTTAATATTGTCTCTTGTTGAGCGCTTGTTTCTGGCATGTTTGGTGCAAAGCATAGGCGTGCGCACGGGGTGTGCCAGGTGTGCCTGGGCACACCCTAATCACACCTCCATGCTGAACTGCCTTAGGGCAGACTAACATGTCGGGTCCTCGGTCTATGAGGACCCGACACAGGAGGGGGCCCGGCAGCTTGCCCACAATGCCACCAGGATGCGAGGCCCCTCCTGTCAGTCTGCCCTGACAGAGATCCAGCCTCAGTTTGCAGCTCCGCCGGGAGTGAGCTGCAGACTGAGGTGTCTCGCGATCTCCAGCCTGTAAGAGCGTTGCAACGCTCTGACTGGAGATTGTGAGACTCACCATGTGGTCTGCAGCTCACTCCCAGCAGAGCTGCAGACTGAAAAGAGAGGGCACCCACTGGACCACCAGGGCAGGTATTTATAAACCCCCCCTTCTTCCCCCGTCACTTACTGCCCCTCCACCCCCCTTCTACCCCATGTCACTCACTGCCCCCCCCCTTCTACCCTCTGTCACTCCTGCCCCCACCACGCCCCCCTCCGCCTCACCCCCTGCCCCCTGCCTGCCCCTCTACCCCTAACCCCCGTCACTGCCCCATCCACTTCCCACACCCCCCTGTTACTGGCCTCTTGCCCTAACCCCTATCCCTCTACCCTCTAACCCCTGTCAGGCCCCCCTCTACCCCCTAACCCCTGTCACTGCCCCAATCCCTGTCTGCCCTCCACTTCCCTCACACCACCCCTGTTACTGCCCCTCTACCCCTCTAACCCCTGTCACTGCCCTGCCCCAACTCCTGTCACTGCCCCTCTACCCCCTAACCCCTGTCACTTCCCCATCCCCTGTCACTGCCCCTGCACTCCCCCACTCCCCATGTTACTGCCCCTATAACCCCCTAACCCTTGTAACTACCCTCTACCTCCCTATCCCCTGTCACTACCCCTCTACACCCCAAGCCCTGTCACTACCCCTCTTCCCCACTATCCCTGTCACTGCCCTCTACCCCTACCCCTGTCCTTGCCTCCACCCCCCACCCCTGTCACTGCCCTCTACCCCCTAGCCACTGTTGCACCCCTAACTCCTGTCACTACCCCTCTATGCCCCAACCCCTGTCACTACCCCTCTAAGCCCCAAGCCTGTCACTTTCTCCCTCTACCCCCCCACTATCCTGTCACTGCCCCTCTACCCCCTAACCCTGTCACTGCCCTACCCCTACCCTGTCACTGACCCTCCACTTCCCTGTCCTGCCCTCTGCAGCCCTAACCACTGTCCTGCCTCTAACTCCTGTCTACCCCCAACCCCTGCCACTACCCCCCTCGCCCCCCACCCCTGTCCTGCCCCCTCTACCCCCAACCACTGTCACTGCCCCTAACTCCTGTCACTACCCCTCTTACCCCTGTCACTGCCTCTCACCCCAACCCCTGTCACTGCCCCTCCACTCCCCCAACCCTGAGACTGCCCCTCTACCCCCCTAACCCCTGTCACTACCCCTCTACTATCCCTAACCCCTGTCACTGCCACTCTACCCACCTAACCCCTGTCACTAACCTCTATCCCTGCTACCTCCTGTCACTGCCCCTCGACCACCCTACCCCTGTCACTACCCCTCTAACCCCCTAAACCCTGTCACTATCCCTAACCCCTGTCACTGCCCCTCTACCCCCCTAACCCCTGTCACTAACTGTCTATCCCTGCCACCTCCTCTCACTGTCACTTATAGTGCATGAGTTAAGAACTCACAACCAATGATCTAAGCCTTGCTCTACCAGGCTTAACTCAGCACTGCAGCTTTCAGGGATACAGGAAGAGGTACCCAGTGGTTCCCAAGTAAGTTGTCAAGGTGTTCTCATATGGTTTGATTACACACCCTGGTAGCATGCTAGGGCACACCTGACACCATAACAACTAGAGCCTTTGGCTTGAAGTGTTCTTTTAAGAGTCAGCAGAAAGTTTAAATATTTCTCAAATAACATTTCAATTATCCAGAGACTTGGAAGCGTACAGAAGATGTTTTTTGTTTTGTACAGAAGATGTTTTTTTTTCTAGTAAAAAAAAACAAACTATTATTTAAGAAAAAAAAAAATCCTATGCCAATTAATTTTAGTAACTTACATGTACTTGATGCATTTTTGGAGAACACTTAACAATGGCAAGATTTTACTGAAGTGGAATAATGTTATGCTCAATAGTATTGATGTGTATTTGCTCAAGTGACTCTATAAATATATTTTCCCTGGAGTTTTGTTTTTATTGTGGTAAATATGTTGTATATAAAAAAGGAATGTTAACCACTTATTAAGTCCATTTTACCTACTTCTATTACACTGAGATGTAATGTTTATTTATTCTATAAAGTAAAAATATGTCTTGCACATCACAACAAAAAGTATGTCATCACATAATCCCCCTGTCATGTTGACATGCCAAAACAGTGTATAGATTGGATTTCTGCTTCATAGATAGAACAAAAGGTAGAATTAGATCCTTCAAGTGAATAGACTGCATAGGATTTGCAGATCTCCTATAATTTACTGACAAGCTGGTTATGACTATTGATATCATCAAGGCTTCACATTTCATGTCCTCTGCTACTAGCCAGACTTAAACGAGTTGTTTAAAAAACATGGAGAGTACATGTCACACTCATCAGGGGTGATTTTCTTTCTCACCAGGGTTACATTTTCATTTACCAATGGCTTGTGTTGAATTATGATGGTAATGTAAGGGGAAGGGGGATAAAGACTTTGATGGGGCAGTAGTGGATTATAGGGTCTGTGATGTGGATAAGGCAGTAGTGTGGGATAAAAACTGTAGCGGACTAGTGGCTATGGTGGTGGCAGAGGAAAAGTAATGTGGGTTGTGTCAAAGGGGATAGGGGGTTGTTTGGGATAGGAACTGTAGAAGTGTTGTGCTGGTGAGGGATAATGGCAGTATTTTGGGGGTAGTGGCTGTGATAAGAGGGATGGGGCAGTGTTGTAGGGGGGTAGAGGTTGTGAAAAAGGGGATAATTGGAGTAATGGGGGAGACAGGGGCTGTGAAATGTGGAATAATGGCAGTAATTTGGGGGATATGAGTTGTGATGTGTAAAATGTGCAGTAGTGTGGGATAGAGGTTGTGATGGGATAGGGGCTGTAAGAAGGGAAAATAAGAGTAATGTGGGGGGTTGTTGCTGTGATATGGGAGATAGGAGCTGTGATTAGGGGTAAAAGGGGTTTGATACCAGCATAATTACAGTAATGTGGAGGATAGGGATGATAAGAGCTCTAATGTCGAGGATAGGGGCTGTGAAAAGGAGATAGGAGCAGTAAAGTAGGGGATAGGGACTGTGATAAAGGGGATAGAGGCAGTAGTTGGGCGGTTATAAGCTGTGATGATGGATAAGGACTATGATGTGGGGATTGTGCAGTACTGGGTGTGATAGAGGTTGTGATGGGGATAGAAGTAGTAGTAGGGGGATAGGTTATTAATGAGGGGAAAAAATAATAAAAAAGTGAAATAGACTAAAGTTTTTTCCTCCCTCACTAAGGCATACCTTTGGACGGGAGCAGAGAAGTCTGGTCCCTGCTGGTCCTGTGGGAGAATCAGCTTGTCTGCACCCTTCACTATTGCTGGCTCTCAAGAAGTACTAGCCCAGCAGCCAGAGAGTTTTGGCCCAGGGCCATCACAGTCCACCCAGAATTTGTCCAGTTTACCCAATTGCCAGTGCAGACTTGGTGTCCATGATTACATCTGTCCACCACTGAAAGCACCTATAATGGGCATGTGATCTTTGGAACTGGACCATGAAGCAATGGGAGAAGGTTGCCTGGTCTGATGAATCATGTTCTCTTTTAGATCATATGGTTGGCTGAGTGTGTGTGCATTATTTAAATGGGGATGAGATAGCAGCAGGATGCACTATGGAACAAAAGCACTCCTGAAACAGTGCTATGCTCTAGGCAATGTTCTGCTGGGAGATCTTGCATCCTGGCATTCATGTGGATGTTACTTTGACACGTACCACCTACCTATAGATTGATGCAGACTACACCCTTTAATGGCAACTTGCAGGATCTGAGACTAATGTCTTGGTGTCAGATACCACAGGACATGTTCCGAGATTTTTTGTAGTACACGCCTTAATGCATCAGAGCTGTTTTAGCAGTATGAGGACCTACAATCTACTAGGCAGGTAGTTTTAATGTTTTGGCTATTTAGTGTATCTTCATTGTGAAAATACACCTTTGTCTTCTAAGTGCACTCTTAATAACCTAAAATAACAATTAAAAAAATCACAGTATATCACAAATTGTGTAAATAGTAAATGGAACACTCACTAAACTAGAGCTAATAATTTAGATCTAACTGGGTAAACCTTTGGATCTAAAATGGCAACCACTCCCATCTTCAATAATTGTACAGTAGCAATAGACCTTAATCTCTCAAACATAGATGATATTTGGCATAGCGTACACAGTACAGCAGTGCATAGAAGGTACTATAATAGGGTACACTCACTCTTGTAGTCCTTCCAATTTTCTATTTTTTTTTAAATCTTTATTTTTTTGAAAATTTTATACAGTGTGAGCATAAAAAAAAATAAGTACAAACACAAGATCCATCAGAGCAACGAACAAAGGCTATGATAGGAATATTTCAGAGAAGATATGAACAGTTTCACAAACACATATCTATTGAGTCATGGGTTTAAATAGACACTTAAACGAGTAACTTAACATATAACATAATGAACGCTGCCATGCAACAGCTCATTATGTTTGGAACTAAAAATAAGGTTCTAATCCCGAACAAAAAGTGGGTGTGGAAGCTAAATGTGCACCTGGAAAGAAGACAAAACATTAAAATATTAAGTAAGGGATAAGAGGAATAAGAAAAAAAAAGGAGAGTAAAGGAAGGGGAGAGAAAAAGAGAAAACAAGTTTTAAAAAAGTAGTAGAATTGTAAAATGTCCTCATCAACTTCTTGTTCCTGAAACATTTAGAAATTGTCTCATTTATTATGAAGTTTCTCTCATTTATAATAAAAATGCAAAGTGCTGCAGAATACGTTGGAGTTATATAAATCCAAAAACTAATAACAATGTGTGTTGGAGGAATCTCACAAATAGTTTCTCCTGTCACAGGAGCCCAGACAGTCTAGCCATGGCGGATTAGGACCCCTGTGGCCATGTGATCGCTCAACACAGCGATCACATGGTCACAATAGGTGTCCATGTGTCTGCCTGCAGGGGGACTGCATGTGCTGACAGGCAGTCTCCCTGCTAGTGTAAAATCATAAAAATATTAAAGGTTAATATTAATAAATAAAAATATTATGATATATGTGTATATATATATCTATGATATATAGACATATATTATATTTATATAATATATGTCTATTTGTGGTCAGGGAAGAAGGCCTTATTTATGTGGACCTATACCTCTAATTATCAGTATAATATACTAAGTCGGTTGTAGTGTGCCGAAACCGACGTACGGGTTGGCCTGTAAATAAAGAGGGCCAACCAATTAATTGATTTCCTTTGTGGAGTGGTGGGTGGGGCAACCGGAAGTAACCAAGCGCTGTCAGCAAGGTATGGAGGTAAGTAGTGGGTTTATATAGGCCGGTTGCAACCCCTCCCACAACTCCAGGCTCCGCCTTCCCATTTGTGGTCAGGGAAGAAGGCCGTATTTATGTGGACCTATACCTCTAATCATCAGTATAATATACTAAGTCAGTTATAGTGTGCTGAAACCGACGTACGGGTTGGCCTGTAAATAAAGAGGGCCAACCAATTAATTGATTTCCTTTGTGGAGTGGTAGGTGGGGCAACCGGAAGTAACCAAGCGCTGTCAGCAAGGTATGGAGGTAAGTAGTGGGTTTATATAGGCCAGTTGCAACCCCTCCCACATCTCCAGGCTCTGCCTTCCCATTTGTGGTCAGGGAAGAAGGCCGTATTTATGTGGACCTATACCTCTAATCATCAGTATAATATACTAAGTCGGTTGTAGTGTGCCGAAACCGACGTACGGGTTGGCCTGTAAATAAAGAGGGCAAAAGAGAAGTATCTGTTCAACACTTTAATATGTATACACATACATTATTACCCAAGCTTTCCTATTTTGCCAATTGTTTAAAAGCTTGTCTCAACTCTTTATCAGGTTGAGGTATGTAACAATGGTATGCTGAAGACTTCCAACGGCCTAGCTTTTTAATAATATGAACTGGTATGTTTTGGCTGGAGGCTGATGTTGCGGCTCCAATACGAAAGGAGTGGCCTGCATTTGCCACGGGATCGTACCCGATTCTTGTGAATAGTAATCTCACGTATTTGATGAATTTTGATGTAGTCAGGGGTTGATTGTGTATTGTGAGAAGAGGAGCTTGTTTGGGTTGATCAGCCATACCTGCCATGTATTTGTCAAATAGTTGTACGGGGCACCAATGATTGCCGGTTGGGTAAAATTGAATGTCGAGGGGCGGACCCATTTGATTAGTTTTTGAATGTCTTACTGACAATGTGTAGTGATCACCTATTTTGTTCAAGTTTGACACACACAGCATATTTCCCTTATTGTTGATGTTACTTAAGGTGAGTTCGTTGGGACGCATAAACCCATAAAATGCCAAGTATAGGGCTGTTTTGAGTGTGTTATTGGTGTAATTATCAAAGGGTTTGGTATCTAACATGTCAGACAATGCCCTGAATTTCTCAGCGTCAATTGGTAGCCGTGTAGTAGGTTTTGGGTTTTCTAGGCGTTGGATGCCTTTTAGCATGTTTTTAATGGGGTGTGCTGACCGGAGGTTTTTTATACTGGGATATGTGTTGCTTACATGATGCTGTATTCCAGTTAAATATAGTTTTATGGTGTTGTGTGCCAGTTTCAAGTTGAGATGGCAAAAAGAGGTGAATGCCACCATGGTATCTAACCTATAAGGATTCGTGATGAGGTATTCTGAAAGAAATTTGTGGAATAAAATTAAGGCTCGGTTGTACGTGTGTCAAGTGTTTGGGGAAAGTGAGGCCTGTGCTAGTGCTCTCCCGTGCTCCATGAGTAATTTTAGTCCAGGATGAGGTCTCTGAACTGCGGCACCTTGCTTGGCTGTTCCTCTGCTGTTGGGTGTAGCTGTCTGAAAACCTGTAATTTTGAACGGGATAGTGAGTCAGCTGCTGAATTATGGTGACCTGGCACATGTATGCAAGTCAGGAAAAAAAATTGTGTGGCTGCCAACCATGTGAATCTCCTGACCAGGCTCGTGATGGTTAGTGAAGAAGACCTGCCTTTGTTCAGAATCTCGCAAGCCGCCATGTTGTCGGTGTAGCATTTGACAGCTTTCCCTCCCCATAAGTGGCCCCAGACTTTAGCTGCTGTCACTATAGGGTAGATCTCAAACTGTGCCAAAGTCTTTGTGAAAGCGGGTAATCCTAGTGCTTCGCTAGGCCATGCGTCCCTCAACCATCTGTCTTCGAAGATGGCTGTGAAACCTGCGTAACCTGCAGCATCCGTCCATAACACAGGGGAGTTTAATGTCAACGGTGGTATGAGCAAGTTTCTCCCATTCCAGTCTGACAGGAAATGGTACCACATAGTCAGATCCGCCCTAGCCTGAATGTCCAGTGTAACCCTGCTGTCGTCGTTGGGTAAGTTGGGTAACAAACTGAGTAGACGTGAGATGACGTCAGCCGGTTCGCAAAGTAGTATAGCCCTTTCCACCTTACGCCATGCAAATGCCATAGAGAGGGGTGCAAAGGGAGCAGCTTGAAGGCATTTGAAATATCGGTTTTCCCAAGCCAAGCTGCCACCCCTGCTTCCAGTATGGCCTGTATGGCATTATCGACTGTGGCGTACTGTAAAGAGAACTCGGCCGATGGTATAAGCGAGTTTAGGCTTGGTGTGGTGCTGGAATGAGGGGATGACAAATCGATGATTAACCATGCTTTATTGTTGTATTTCCCCCATGCAATTCCTATTGGGCTGGTTCTCCAACAAGTGAATGGTGGCCGTGTGAATGGCCCTAACATGAAACCATTCCCTACTTCAGCTTGCAACAGAATGTCTACTGTTGCTGGGTCAGTAGTGGCAGATTGTAGGTTCTTGCATTCAATAGTTCCTGATGGTAGTGCTACCAACCCAGTGTGAAACCCCTCCGTGAAACCAGTGATCAGAAATTGTACTAAGTCCCTAGATGGATGTGAACTAAGGTAAATGGCTAGCGTATCGACATTGACTTCCATCAGTCATTTCTTGGGGAACAATCGGTTAGGACACATCGTCTTAGCATGGGCTCTGTGGCAGATGGTGCAGACATGTAACAACCTACAAGCGCTGAAGCTGCAACTGCCTGCATTAAAATTGTTACAAATCTGCGCCTTCCCCATAAAAAATTTGGCCTACCTAATTTGTCTTTAAATGTCCTTTGGTCGGTGCTACTGGTGCTAGGAACTGCATAGCTGGTAGTTGGAAGACTTGGTTCGTTTGGGCACAAATTGGCAGTGTGGGTATTTGATGAACAAATTGCGCAAGACGGTGGTATGAGGCCGGCAAAATGGTGGCAGAAAAGTTTGGTATCTAAGTGCCTCCAATCGGTTCTTATATTGAATTGTACCAAAGCTGCCGCTGCTTTTGCCGAAAATGACTTGAGATAATCAAAAAACGTATGGCCACCGTACTTGTGTCCCAGATCCACCAATTTGTGCAAATACAAATCCAGTTCTTCTCTACAATGGGGAAAACTGGTGCATACTACGTCTCTATATATGCCAAAAGCTAGGACGAACTGCGGTATGGTTAATTTTTTACTTAGTCTGGGGTCTCCAGCTTTCATCACCACTGACAAATCCCCATAATTATAAGTCTTATTTTCTACCACGTCTTGAGACGCTATTAATAGGGAAATAAGGTCGACGTCTTTTCTCTCTAAAATATCTTTCCTAATGTTAGGAGGTACCAAGTGTGCTGGTGTGACGATGTGAGTGGTAGGATTTTGTGCGATTTGTGCCCCTGCCACATTACCCTGTGCTGCTATGTGTTCAATATCAGGTGTGAGATTGATGTTGGGTGCCACGATAATTGGCTCAGGAGCTTCCAGTCTGTCCATTCTCTGGCTGATATTACTAATGGACGCCAGGATAGATGTCATTGTGGCTTGCAGGCCCGCTATGGTTTCGTTCATATTTTCGTGTGAGCTGGTTCCTGGTTGAGGGGTCTCGGTGGTTGTCATCATAATCCTATATAGCTCAGCTTTCCTAGCAATGGCCGGATATGGTACACCCCTACGTCTGAGTTCCGCAGCAATTTTTGGAATTGTCCATGACCTCAATGAACAAGGGCTATCTAAGTTTTCGGCTGTTGTTGGGGCCGTCATAGGGGTGGGTGGTCTAGCTGGTGTGCTGGGAGGGGAGACGTCTTCTCCTATGTCGGAGGCGTGAGACATCCTATATGAATGACAAAGGGTTTGATGTGACTTATTAGTAAGTTGTAGTAGATAACAAGGTGGGCGAGGCCCTGCTACTTGCCGTTGGACCGTTAGGGGCTCTAACTATGCGTTGGACGTATGACTGGGCCACCGAAGCGTTGTGGCAGAAAGGTGGGCTTCAATTAACAAATAAAAGTAATCTAGGCATGCTTGGTGAGGCCCTCTCTGTACTTTGGGTTGAGTACTGTGAAATCTACCTATGAGTTGGACCGAAGGTGAATACCTCTGTAATGAGGAAAATTTGTGAAGTATAATTGTCGTAAATAGATTTTTTTTTTTACGTCCAACTATTGTGCCAGTGCCTATATCATGTCGTAAGTATGATTCCTTGACTAATACGTACCTGACGAGTGGGTCTTTAGGTTACGGCTGTAGTTGTATATGCTTAGTTTGCTTGTCCTAAGATGAAAATAATCAAAGTAAAACACCCGAATAGGCGTACCCCTCTCCTAAAAAAAATTTTTATTATTTTTTTATTTTATTTTTTTTACATTTATTTATTTACCTGTACCGCAACTAAGCGTTTGATTCTATTTAAATTTTCCCAAGAGGTAAGGTGCGGTCTATGTCTCTGACGAATTGTTATGACCAGTGTTGGTCTTGATGAATCTGTGACCTACGAGGGTAAGATGTAACAAGATGCCCTTTACCAGTTTGAACTATGTACGGTGTTAATACTATGTTTATAGCTCCGAGCGGATTCGCGTATTAGTGCCACCTAATTTATCCATAATGAACGTACCGTATATTACCGGCACTCCCTTGTGCTGGGATGCTTGTGTGTTGAAAATTGAGAACAAACCCACCTGCAAGGACATGACAATACAAATTTAACTTACCTCATCAACCTGTATACCTACTTTTACCCATATGTCGTATATTGATACAACGATACCCTTTCCCTTTCCCCCTTAATTGCCGCTTCCACCGAGACTATGCGTGATTTATATATATTTAGTTACCTACGGTTGTAATCAGACTGCGATAAATGTATACGCCCGCCTTATTACTTTAATTTATTTGCTCTGTATTTATAAAATCTCTTAACCGATATGCTTAAAGAAATATCTATATTGTGGATATCCCTTGAAGTAATTTATAACCCGTGTTTTAACCTTTAATATGTATCAGTGACAAAATTACCCGATCTATATACATATTATGTTATTCCCCTAATACATGTTTACAGAAAACTACCATTCTAATATGAACAGTTCCATACATAGTGTGTCATATGTTGAATGCGCCTGTAGGTGGCAGTATTGCATTTTTTTTTATGAGTGGTATAAAACGTACAGCAATTTGTGTGTTTTAAATGCTGTGTTCGTGAGTTTGACCTTGTTAGATCCGTGTGGTTAGTACCGATATAAGGCGTTCGTGGATTAAGATTTATCCTTATGTGCTCCCACCGCCCGCGTCATTCGGCTGTTATGTGATTCGTGCGTAACTCCCGTTCGCCCAGTTGTTCTGAAATGTGCAGTAGTTGTGATTGGTATTCCCCCCTATTTTCGTATTGTATTTTGATCGTGTGTTTGGTCGTTCGTATGCCCGTACTCACGATTGCCGGTATCGTAAACCCGGAAATGCGACCCGGCGCTCCAGAAGCTGTGGTGCCGTGGGCAACCTGCGAGCCCGCTGTGAGCGATGGCTACCTGCTACCGCCGTTTGTGCAGGCCCATTAACGGTTGGAGATCCTGCTGACGTGGAGGCTGAATGACCTGGCTGAGCTGGAGTTTGATCAGTGATTACCGCCGTCTGGACCGGAACCGGAAGTAACCAAGCGCTGTCAGCAAGGTATGGCGGTAAGTAGTGGGTTTATATAGGCCAGTTACCACCCCTCCCACAACTTCAGGCTCCGCCTTCCCATATATCATATATATAATGTCACGCTAAGTGTATTTTTATATTAATATGTACATATATTAATATAAAAATATACTTATAATTAAATTACCCACGTATATATATAATATATAATAACTATATATTGTATATATATATTATTATAAAATACAAATAATAAGTAATTTAAATTAAATAAAACATTTTTAAAATTTAAAAAAATATATATTTCTATATGAAATTTTATTCGACCTGTATTTTGATATTAATATATATATATATATTTATATCAAAATACACTTAGAATGAAATTGTATATATATATCTATGTATATATAAATAAATAAAAATAATACGAAATATACATATGTACATACAAAATTACATAAATAATTAAATAAATATACAAGTAGACTTCAAATATATAAATATGCATATATATTTAAATTCTACGTGCATATTTATATAATATTATTACATAATTAAGTAATTTTATTGATTGCAATTTGAGGGACCTGCCTGCCAACCCAGGCCGAAAGTCCAGAGAATTTAATTTGCTAGCACTGTATTTTACCATGTAACGTTCTACGACACCCTAAAACCTATACATGGGGGGTACTGTTTTACTTGGGAGACTTCGCTGAACACAAATATTCAAAACAGTAAAACATATCACAGTGATGATATTGTCAGTGAAAGTGACTTTTTTTGCATTTTTCACACACAAACAGCACTTTTAATGATGATATAATTGTTGTGATATGTTTTCCTGTTTTGAAACACTAAAATTTGTGTTCAGTAAAGTCTCCTGAGTATAACAGCACCCCCAAGTATAGGTTTTATAGTGTTTTTGAAAGTTACAGGGTCAAATATATGAGTCAAATATTTTTACATTGAAAATGGCCAGGTTGGTTAGGTTGCCTTTGAGAGCGTATGGTAGCCCAGGAATGAGAATTACCCCCATGATGGCATACCATTTGCAAAAGAAGACAACCCAAGGTATTGCAAATGGGGTATGTCCAGTGTTTTTTAGTAACCACTTAGTCACAAACACTGGCCAAAATTTGCATTCAATTTAGTTTTTTTACATTTTTCACACACAAACAAATATGAATGCTAAATTTGGCCAGTGTTTGCAACTAAGTGGCTACTAAAAAAGTCTGGACATACCCCATATTAAATACCCTGGGTTGTCTACTTTAAAAAAAATATGTACATGTGGTGTGTTATTCAGAGATTTATGACAGATAATAGTGTTACAATGTCACTATTGATAAATTTTAAAAATTTATGTTTTGAAACCGCAATATCCTACTTGTGCTTATAGCCCTATAACATGCAAAAAAATAGCAAAAAAGATGTAAACACTGGGTATTTTTAAACTCAGGACAAAATTTGGAATCTATTTAGCAGTTTTTTTATTCGCTTTTGTAGATGAGTAAAAGATTTTTCAAGTAACAGTCAAAAAACATGTATGTTTTTCATTTTTTCATCATATTTTTTAATTTTTTTAAAATTAAATTACATGAGATTATACAAATAATGGTATGTAAAGAAGGCCCTTTTTGTCCTGAAAATAACCAATATATAATTTGTATGGGAACAGTAAATAAGAGTGCGGAAAATTACAGATAAACACAAACACCACAAAAGTGTAAAAAGATGCCTGGTCGCAAATGTACAACATCGCAAAAACGGTCCGGTCCTTAAGAGGTTAATAAGAAGATTAGGATTTTGATCAACACTAATCTTGATGACATGTTTTCATAGGTGGTGTCACCCAAGGAGGATTAATGCATAATCATTTTATTGATTTCTCATATGTAAGTGATTTTGTATAATATGAAGACATATTTGCAGACATATGTACATCTTGTTTTTTTTGTGTAGAACAGAGGAAAAAAACAAAATAAACACAATTCATTTCAGTTTAATGCCAGGTTGTAACAGGAGAAACAGCAAATGTTAAGAGGGTGTGATATCTATGGTACTAAATGCAAAATGTATTGCACTGATGCAGATAAAAAAGGTAGGCATGCACAGTACAAATACACAAAGTACTAAAGACAAATGGTAAAGGTTCTACTGATTTAATCTGGTGATTTTTTTTCTGTACTAATTGGAAGAACACAAACATTGACCTGATAGTGGCATTTTTCCTGAATGATCTCCCTTGCGCCCTCCCTCCTGCTGTCTTTGTTTATACACATATATCATTTGCCTTTCTTTCTTTTATGGGATAATCTCTTTTTTCAGGAAACTAAGCAAGGTTTATAATACTTCTCCTACAGTAGATAATACATAGGAAAAACTGACAGATAGTTGTACATGTAAACCTGTAAAAATCCAAAAACGACCCATTCAGACACTCTGATCTCTTATTTTATGCTAAGGCACATTTCTAATTCATTGTCAAGATCATTAACGATTTTCAATAACTGCCCAGCAATTTAAAAGGGAGACATTGAGAAATAGGTATATTCTACCTTTTAACAGTGAACTAGCCACTGTCAGTTTTACATCACCCATGGGTAAAATAACTAGAATACTTGACTTATATTTATTTTAACCCCTTAGGAACTCATGATGGTGAATGCTATAATAACAATCTGATCTTTAGGAATATGTTTTCAAAATTGAATGTCCTTCTTCTATATTGACAGCAGGGCTGTGTAGATCTGATTATGGCAAATAAAGAGTGCGATCCATACTGGCATAACCTCCCAAATGTGGTGATGGTATAGAATGGCATTGGTCCTTAAGGTGTAAATAGATTATGAATTAACATAATTTCTGATTATATACAGGCTATAATTTCAGGACAAATAAATGTCAGGACCAAGCACCCTCAAACCATGTATGAAATATTAATAAAACACAAAGATATCCTTTCTTTTATAATTCATTATATTCTTCCTCTGTTCCATTTAAAACTAGTCTCAACATCTACTTTGATTATTATCTAATTAAAACACTTGCAAATTGCAATCAACTGAGACAGTTCGTAATATTTTTGATTAGTTTTGTCCCTTACTCACTCTGACCATAGGTCATATTCCTTATGTTATTTGCTTTGTGACAAAATTTATGCTTTGTGAAGCTGATTATGTTGCATACGGTTGAAATATTGATTATATAAAGATGTGTTAGGCAAATCTTATGACATGTATAAATAACATTCTATTATGTAACCATATATGCCCATAGAGATTTTCCTTTTTTTGCAATATCATAAAACACAAAGGCAACTTATCTGCTAATATATGAGTATGAGCTCTTACAGGTGCGTCAAAACTGGCCTCTTTGTAACCCAGAGACGGAAGCAAACTTTTCAAGTTTAAATGGTTTTAAGCTGCCTAGGCTTCTAAAGGAGGTTAGCACATATCATTTAGAAAGGCTACCCGAGAACAAAGCTAAAGAAAAACTTACAAATGTTTACTGCATTTAGCAGTGGTAGAAAATGAATTCCTCCAAACCAAGGCCTGGATGGCCAGCTTTGGGCCTTCCCTCTGTGGAACAAGCCACCCCAGAATCCCTTGTGGCAATATATATATATTTAATTACAATAAAAAAAAATATCCAATGTACTTATGGATAAGAGGAAATGTCTTACTTTATATAAAAAGAAATGGCTTGAGCACCCCAGCAAGTACTGCTAATAAAAAGCCATCTAGTCGGTCTTTATTAGCATAAATAAATGTTCAGAGTCAATATTTCAAATCATTTTCACTTCTCTTTCCATATGTACAATGGTGTGATCCTCATAAAAACTGATAGAAACATTTTTAACCAATTGCAATTTGTGGGTATTACCATTTTCAAAAATTATTGAGTGAGCTACAGCCTTGACTACATATTTTTTTGCACTCTACTATATAGTATGCACTGTTCCTAGCTAAATACTGGAGTTGCCAATCAGACTCCATAACACGTCTAATGATGAGTTGGCTTTTTAACAGACTGCCATGATGGCAGGAATGAGAAGAAATAATGTCACGTCTCTTAATTTTCTTCCAAAGCTATAAGGATTGCAAGCAGGGAAGAAGGGAGTCTTCATAATGTTACAGTAAATTACTAGACACAAGGAAAGCCTTAAACAAAAAGGTAGGCAATACAATGGGCAACTAAAATCTATATATTTTTCAGTTTTCAGTAAATGCATCTGGCACTGTCTATTTGTATTTGTATGTGTAAGGCAGTGTATGCTGATCATGACTAGACTAGGGAAAAAAATTGTCTTTATCACATTTCTTTATCACTGCGGCTCAGTGGGAAGGGGGTAGGGTCAGAGAGGAAGATTGTTGTGCCATTACCAATGACAAGCACTCCTTTCCTCAAAGTCAGCATGTTGATTCAATGCTCTTTCTGGGTAGCCCATGCACAGAGCCCTAATGAAGAGCTCTTGCACGAGAAAAAGGCACTGTATTTGTTCTGTACAGTGCTAACAAATGTATTAACATGCTTGTACTGTGTTTACTTTTGACTTGTCTCTGGTGTCTCAATAAGTGGGATGCCAGAAGAGAAAGGGACCATAAAAGTGTATTTGTACACACATGAGTGTGTAGAGTAAGCTCATTAAGGTGTGGTGTTTTATGTAAATAGTTTTGTTTCGGTTGTGTTGTTTTTTGTGATGTAATATGTGCGGCTAGGGGATATAGTGTGTATTGGTGTCACAATTCAGTTTATTCTCAGTCTGGTGCAGTGCCACTACATGTCTGTGATATGATTCCAGGCTGCTGAACCCAGACTGAGATCTCTCTCTGTTCCTAGCTGGCTTTACTTTGTGATCAACTTCTCCCTATTCAGTTGAGGATCACCCTTTCTTGTTTGTCAGTTCATTAATTTTAATGTTGTTGGTCTGGTCTTTTTATCCCAAGGCTGTCCCCCTGTGTTCTTAAACTGGCTGTCTCCCTGTGTTTCTGAACTGGCTGTCCCCCTGTATCCAGAGGCCTGTCCTGCCTGACCTGCCTGTCTTGCCTGTCCTGTATCCAGAGGCCTAGCCTGCCTGTCATGTATCCAGAGGCCTTACCTGCCTGTCCCTTCTCCTACATTCAGTTATCTGTGTTTGTATTTTATTTAACTGCCTTCCCTAATTTTCAATAAACCTATTTTTTGGCTTCATATGTGTAAATTAGTTTCTTTGCATTCTGGGTTCCACCCTATAGAGGTTGCTGCACTGGTCAGCACCCCTTCCCGACCAAACCCCTGACAATGGGGCATTGTGCGTGTGAATTTGTGAGTAGAGGTAATGTAGTGTATGTAGGGTCTGTAGAGAGTGTGTGTTTAGAGAATGTAGTGTGTATTTGCGTGCAGGGGAATACAGAGTGTGTATAGGGGATATAGTGTGTGTGTGAGGGGTGCAGGGTGGAGTGTGTGAGGCGTGCAATGTGTGTATGTGTGAGGGGTGCAGTGTGTGTGTGAGACATGCAATTTGTGTATGTGTGAATGGTGCAATGTGTGTGTGAGGGGTGTATTGTGTGTGTGAGGGGAGCAGTGTGAGTGGTGCATTGTGTATGTGTGGGATGCAATGTGTATGAAGGGTGCCTTGTGTGTTTGAGGGATCCATTGTGTGTCTGAGGGGTGCATTGTTTGTGTGTGAGGGATGCAATTTGTGTGTATGTGTGTGTGTGTGTGTTTGTGAGTGGTTTATATTCTCCCTACCTTTTCCATACCTTTGCCCAGAGAGGAGAGGACTTACAAGCCCTGGTAGTCCAGTGGTGTTGAGAGACTCTTTGCTGCAGCTCCTAGTGCTGCAGGCTCAGTACTCTCCTCTCGTGAGCTCTAATGGTGTAATTTGGATCTCTGCTGCCCTAGGCATGACGGAACTGGCACCCCCTAGTTCACATTTGCCCTGCCCCTTCCTGTCAAGACCACAACTCTTCCTGTTAAAGACTAACACACACTTTTACTGACAGACACACATGGACACACACACTCACTGACAGACACACACACTCACTGACAGATACACTCACTGACATACACATATAATCACTCAGACACACACCCACCCACATTCACTGAAAGATAATCACTCACAGACACACATTGACAGACATACACACATTCACTGACAGGCACACACAATCATTTAGACACTCACACATTAACTGACAGACACACACTGACAGACATACACACACTCATTCAGAGAAACACACTGACAGACACACACTCACTCATTTACAGACACACAGACACACACACTGTCAGTCAACAGATACACACACACTCACTCACCCACCCACAGACACACTGACAGCTATACACACATATTCACTGACAGACAGACACTCACTGAAAAACTCACTCACAGATACATTGTCACAGACTGACAGACACACACACACACTCACTCACAGACACACACACACACACTAACAGACACACACACACACTGACAGACATACACACTCACTCACAAACATACTTACTCATTTCCACCTAACACTGTTATTTTTTTTTTTTTTTTTTATTTAAATCCCCCAGCCTCCCTACCTTTGGGAGAGATAGGTGGATATTTTTCACCTGCGGTCCAGTGGGGGCAGGAAGGCGGCCAGTTCTGTCCCGGGTAGTCGTGCACGCAAAGCAGGCAGTGAGGGTGCTGAGCTCTTCCTGCTCAGCTCCCTCGCATGTCGCAGAGTAATGTCGGGACCCGGAGTGACATCATATTCCGGCTCCCGACATTACTCTAGGGTGTGCGAGGGAGCTGAGCAGGAAAACCTCAGCACCCTAACTGCCTGCCTTGCGTGCCCGACTGCCTGGGACAGAACTGGCCACCTGCCTCTGGAGGTCCAAAGGTGGCTAGTCGGCCAGCTCTTGTGCCCCCTTAATATGAGGCTAACACGGTATTTGCCTGGGCATTTGGGGGCGGCATTTTTTGCCGCCCCCTGGAAAGTGCCAGTCAAGGAAAATGCTTGTTAGCCACACAACAGCACTGATCTCTGGCTATGTGCTGTGTCAGAGCGTTGCCTTGATAATTACTGCAATGCTCTTCAGACTGCGCTTGTGAGAGGTCTATTCAGCCTCTCCTCATAAAGTGCCAGGGGGCCTGTGAGGGAGAGCTATGATCTCCCCACCAGCCTGAAAGGACAGACAGCAAGGCTGGAACCCCATGGGCCGGCAGTGGGGATACTTTTATCTCCCCAGTCTGCATCAGCCTATGGCCATCACAGCCCACCAGTTATTTGCCTGATTTGCCCAATGGCCAGTCCAGGTCATCTGGTGCTGATACGTGGCAGAGTGTATCTGTGTGCATGTGTCTAGCAATGTGTGTGTCTGCCAGTGTTTTCATGTGTATCAATGTGTATATCTTCATTCTGCATCTCTGTTAATGCATCTGGAAATACAAATCTGTTAATGCCTGGCAGCATCTATTTATGTGTCTGAAAGTATGTGGGTGCACCGTGGGCATTTCATTTTATTTTTTAAAGAATTTCCATGAGTTTGATGGTAGCCTTGAACAAATGACAGATAATTGAAACTAAAAATAGACCAACTATTTCAATGGACAAGAAAACATACTAATATTTATTTCAGTAAAGCAGTGGGTTATAAATATAAGTGTTAAAATATGTACTGTGAGTAAACATCAATCTTGATTTCTCTGTTGGTGTAAGTGGACAGAGCATGTACAAAAAAGCTTTGTCTTGACTTTTCTTGAAGTTTCATGTTTTGTTGATACAATGTTTATATATTACTATTTGCGAACAACACATAAGGCTATCAACAAGATCCCTCTTGAGGTAGTTTCTGTCACATTTTCACTGCATGACAGAGCTCTGTCTTTGACGTGAATACATGCGCTGACCTTCAATTAGGCCACGGGTTAAAACAATACTGGAAAATCAATAGCTCATTTTCTCGTTTTTGTGCTCAGATTTTGATGTTTGCTGAGATAAAACATAACAATACTAAAGGAAGGAATATCTAGTGAACATCCGTTGATGTTTTTCAGAGTCTGAGGTCAATATACATGGCTGGTAGTCACTTGTTTGTTCATAAAAAAATAAATAAAATCGAACACCCTTTCTCTGTCTAATGACCCTAACTATAGTTTTGACTTCCAAGACTTTTAGAGTGGCATGTAATGTTAAATAATTATGATTGTATTCCCCTTAGGATAACCCTCACTATTAAAATCGTGCTTTCTGTATATTTATATATTTTTTTTATCATTGATTGCAGATGTCTTAGCTATCATTACCATTCAAATTTAAAACTGAAATTGTAACCTCTGTCAAATGCATGCGATGAATGGGCTCCTGTAATAAAGCTGTAGGTAAAAGATAATTATAAAATGTCTATCATCTTTCTAATCTGCATAAAGGGTTGTTGAGCCTACAGCAGTTGTATTTTAATTTGTAACCCGGCCATTGTTTCCTTGACACTGGAAATTTAATTTGTTCATATTGCATTAAATGACAAGTCAATGCTAAGAACAAATATATTTAATCAAGTACTTTGTCATTGTCTAAATTGTGTAGGTTTTGCGTGAAGCACATTTGTGACTGATTGTTGAAAGTCGTAGTTTGTCAGAGTACAACACTATATATAATATATGTGCTGTTGAGGTGTTGCTCTATTGATGTAATTTGCAATCTTGACTTTCTACAAAAGTGTTTGAGTCAGTCACAGTCAGAGTCTCAAGAATTCAATAGTTTGATCATGATTCTAGAGAACTCAGCATTCATTATGTATTGATTTTGATCAAAATCTACTCTAGTCACTTTTTTACAAGATGTTATCACAAAATTCATCATTATTATTATATGTAATTCAAAAAAACATTTGATACATTTTAATAGTGTGACATACTTGGGTCTTGATTTAGCAGGATCCTCATCCACTTATTGATTCTGTCAAAATTTTCAAAGTTTGTCTTACATGTTGTTAAATTCCACTCTTTATAACATTGTAGAGTGCTGTGGAATTAGTTGGTGCTGTATAAATGCCAAAAATAATATAATAATAATAATAAAATAATATCTCCATTGTTTCTACATAAGAAGTGGTGGATTGGGTGAAACTCATCATAACTGATGACTTTGCTGGAGGCAGAAAAGCAGCTCTAAGGAGACTGTCGCAGTGGCGGAATAAAGGTAAGTTTAATATCGACTTAGAGTAACACAATTAAACACAAAACTAAAACTCTAGTAAACATTTATTTTTAACATAAGAGTGTTTTTAATACTGTTTTTAATGGGTGCACTTAGTGCACTATATTAAATAGAGAAAAAACAAGTGTTTGATAAAAAATATAGTTCTCTGGAGATGCCAACAATAACATAATAATAACAAAAATAATGTCTCCATCTCTTCTCTATAAAAAGCGGTGGATTGGGTGAAACTCATCATAACTGATGACTTCGCTGGAGGCAGAGCAATTGCTCTAAGGAGACTTTCCCAGTGGTGGTATAAAGGTAAATTTAATATCAGTTTTAACAGAGGGCCCTAAGTCTAAACACAATTAAACATACAACTAAAACTGTGATAAACATTTATTTTTAACATGTGTTCTTTTAATATTATTTTCAATGGGTACATCGAGTGCAATCCATTAAATAGACAGAAAGCAAGCAATCAAAAAAAATATATAGTTCTCTGGAGATGTCAAAAAAACATACTTAAAATATTGCTCACTCTAAAGTAACAGCTTCATTTATGTAGCACTTATGCAAACGTTAAGATTTTCAAAATCAAATTATGAAATCAAGGTAATCAAAAGTTATCTAAAAAATTATATATAGTCTATAATTTCTAATTTGACATTTCTTATCACATATTGAAACAAAACAACAAAATGCATTAAAAGAGCTTGCAACTACATTTCACCAAACATGACATTTTTATAATCGAAAATCACTTTTATTAAGACAGTATGAGAGACAGGCAGATAAGATAATTTTATACAATATAGATGTAAAGAAAACTACATACTTTGGTTCTCATTCATTATTTTTTTGGTTTGGTAGATAAATCTACCGAACATAGACCACCCCCCTGGCTCATTAAGTTCAAAGAAAACCACAGGAATTACTGTTCTCCCTATGAGACCGAACAACACGTGTTGGAGAAAATGGCGGCCATCTTGGTGCACAGAAAGAGGCAGAGGGACTTGGTCGTCAAGTGTCTAAAACACCAAATCGGACACTCGATGTCCTGAATGCCGGTTAACTTCATGAACACCTGCTTCTTTTCCCCGACCAGCCAGGGGAGCGCTGTTCGGTAGGTTTGTTCTCACGAACCCAGGGAACAAACGCTACTTACAAGCCAGGGGCACTGTTCGTGGATTTGTTCGGTTTGGGACTCCTGAAATTGACCAACCACTAACCACGAAACTCTGGAACTGTTCGTGGAATCTGAGTGCTATTTGGACAACTTGGGTGCTCAGATTCAAGCTATCCGGGAATATGCCATTTATGGTGGTCCTTATAATATTTATGTGTTTTATTATGTACTTTTGATATTTTATATTTTTTGTCGAGTCATTGTGACTCAGGAATGTAAGGGGCGTGTTGTGGGAGTTTCTGTGGGCATGTATACTATACACTTGTCTTGCATAAAAGCCGGCTGTTTGGCCTGAATAAAGACATTCCTGTTGTACCCTTCATCTAGTTAAGGCTGATGACTGGGTATGTGTCTGATTACTTGGTGGATTTACTTGTATGCTGTATTTTCATCTCGAGAACGTTCAAATCAACACCCGAACTGCGAGCTATAATCACTCAGCCTCTAGCAGTTCGGGAGAAAGCAAATGAACGGGTATGCGAAATACCAGCGTTCGCAACAATAAATATTTAAACATAATTGTTATTATGACAGGAAGACAAACAAGCAGGTAGGCAGGTAGACAGATGGACAGCTGAATAGATAAATAGATAGTATACAAAGATAGAGATTTGTAGGGTTATAGGTACTTAGATTCAGGTAAGACATTTTAAACAGAGCCTTTTCCCTTGTACAAATTGCAATTTATATGATATATAATTGAAACATAATAATTATTTGTGGTGACAGGCAAGACATGATTATCTCACAAATTACAAAAGAGGTTTATGCTTTAACGTAATGTGCCATCTACATCAACAGATATATTTACATACTGTGATTTAATTAAAACATGAAATGTGTATTGCTTTTAAATATAATTTGTTGTCCAGATAAAATCTGCAAACAGGTTTAAGCAAGTTATTCATTTTACATGCCTGTATATTGATTTTTTATTTTCTTGTTAACTATTCCCACAATATTGAGGACTCCGGTGAACATTCCTTTTCAGGATTATTAATTACCGGTAAACATTTTTTGTAAATGAATTTTTGCCATTAATGGCAAAACTGAGGCAAAAATAACCAAGATGCAACTATGGCTCAGTTAAAGAATCCAGATCAGTTTTTTTTTGTCCCAGTTTTTTAAATTCATATTCAGATTTGGAGTTTAGTTAATAACCCTGAAAAATCATAGACAGAGGTTTTGAACCAGATTATGATAGCAGATATGAACACTTTGCCCCAGCACACTTATGCAGTCCGGTTAATCCTAACCCTAAGGAGTGCACTGCAACTGATAATTTAAGAAACCTACACCCCAAAGACCGTGGACTTTGATGCAGAACCATCTATTGGTTAAAGATTGTGCACTGACTCAGTGATTTCCATATATTTGCATTTGTGAAATTCATGCTCTGGGATTTACATTTATGTTTCCCTTAAGGAATCGATTCCTGCATGGAAGATATTTGGGATCTCTAGTGTCAGAGAAGAAGAGACAGACAACGTATTGAGACCAGTCTGTATCGAAAGTTAAATGGACACTATAGGCATCAAAACAACTAATCAATTTTGGTGTTTAAATCATACCCCTGCAGTCTCACTGCTCAATTCTCTGCCATTTAAGAGTAAATTGTTTTGTTTACACAGCCCTACATACACCTCCCTGCATGTGACTTGCACAGCCTGCCTAAACACTCCTTTAAAAATAATTTGCATTTGTTAAGTTAATGTATTGTACAGTCTGTTTAATCAAGAATTTTTTATCTCATGCTCTTTTAATACCCTTCTACACTCTACAGGAGCCTCGTGTGTAGTGATGTACCGAACGGTTCGCTGGCGAACGGTTCCTGGCGAACATAGCATGTTCGCGTTCGCCACGGCGGGCGAACATATGCGCGGTTCGACCCGCCCCCTATTCGTCATCATTGAGTAAACTTTGACCCTGTACCTCACAGTCAGCAGACACATTCCAGCCAATTAGCAGCACACCCTCCCTAGCAGACCCTCCCACCTCCTGGAAGGCATCCATTTTAGATTCATTCTCAAGCTGCATGCTTAGTAAGAGGAGGGAAAGTGTAGCTGCTGTTCATAAGATAGGGAAAAGCATAGCTAGGTTAGGGTTAGGGTATGCTTTTTTTTTATTTATTTTTTCTATGTAATGTAATTGCACTTAGTTGTCTGCCACTGCTGCCAGCTTCTGTGTCAGGCTCACAGTGCATACTGTGCCCATTTCCCCAGTCAGTGCCACCACTTACATCTGGTGTCACAATAGCTTGGATTTAAAAACAAAAAACTTTTTAAACTGTTATAGATTGAATAGCAGTCAGTTGTCTGCCACTGCTGCCAGCTTCTGTGTCAGGCTCACAGTGCATACTGTGCCCATTTCCCCAGTCAGTGACACCACTTAGATCTGGTGACACAAAGCTTGGATTTAAAAAAACAAAACACTTTTTTCACTGTTATATATTGAATAGCAGTCAGTGTCCTTAAAGCGGGTGTGTTACGCTAACAGTGGATACGGTGACCAGTGCCACCACTTAGATCTGGTGACACAAAGCTTGGATTTAAAACAAAAAACACTGTTTTCACTGTTATAGATTGAATAGCAGTCAGTGTCCTTAAAGCTGGTGTGTTACGCCAACAGTGGATATGGTGACCAGTGCCACCACTTAGATCTGGTGACACAAAGCTTGGATTTAAAAACAAAAAACTTTTTTCACTGTTATAGATTGAATAGCAGTCAGTGTCCTTAAAGCGGGTGTGTTACGCTAACAGTGGATACGGTGACCAGTGCCACCACTTAGATCTGGTGTCACAATAGCTTGGATTTAAAAAAACAAAACACTTTTTTCACTGTTATAGATTGAATAGCAGTCAGTGTCCTTAAAGCGGGTGTGTTACGCTAACAGTGGATACGGTGACCATTGCCACCACTTAGATCTGATGACACAAAGCTTGGATTTAAAAACAAAAAACTTTTTTCACTGTTATAGATTGAATAGCAGTTAGTGTCCCAAAGCTGGTGTGTTACACTAACAGTGGATACGGTGACCAGTGCCACCACTTAGATCTGGTGACACAAAGCTTGGATTTAAAACAAAACACTTTTCTTCACTGTTATAGATTGAATAGCAGCTGCGTTCTAAAGCTGGTGTGTTGCTAACTAACAGTGGATGATGCGACCAGTGCCACCACTTAGATCTGGTGACACAAAGCTTGATTTAAAAACAAAAACACCTTTTCACTGCTATAGATTGAATAGCAGTCAGTGTCCTTAAAGCGGGTGTGTTACGCTTAACAGTGGATATCGGTGACCAGTGCCACCACTTAGATCTGGTGACACAAAGCTTGGATTTAAAAACAAAAACACTTTTTTCAATTGTTATAGATTGAATAGCAGTCAGTGTCCTTAAAGCGGTGTGCTACGCTAACAGTGGATACGTAGGACCAGTGCCACCACTTAGATCCAGAATACAAAGCTTGTATTTCAAAACAAAAACCACTTTTTTCACTGTTATAGATTGAATAGCAGTCAGTGTCCTTAAAGCGGGTGTGTTACGCTAACAGTGGATACGCTGACCAGTGCCACCAATTAGATCTGGTGACACAAAGCTTGGATTTAAAAAAACAAAACACTTTTTTCACTTGTATAGATTGAATAGCAGTCAGTGTCCTTAAAGCGGGTGTGTTACGCTAACAGTGGATACGCTGACCAGTGCCACCAGTTAGATCTGGTGACACAAAGCGTGGATTTAAAAAAACAAAACACTTTTTTCACTGTTATAGATTGAATAGCAGTCAGTGTCCTTAAAGCGGGTGTGTTACGCTAACAGTGGATACGCTGACAAGTGCCACTAATTAAGATCTGTGCCTTCACAATATGGCCAGTTTAAAAACAAAACACTTTTTTCACTGTTATAGATTGAATAGCAGTCCAGTGTCGCCATTCGCTAACAGTGGATACGCTGACCAGTGCCACTAATTAGATCTGGTGTCACAATAGGTTGGATTTAAAAAAAAAATAATCTTTTTTCACTGATATAGATTGAATAGCAGTCAGTGTCCTTAAAGCGGGTGTGTTACGCTAACAGTGGATACGCTGACCAGTGCCACCAATTAGATCTGGTGACACAAAGCTTGGTTTAAAAAAAAAATAATCTTTTTTCACTGTTATAGATTGAATAGCAGTCAGTGTCCTTAAAGCGGGTGTGTTACGCTAACAGTGGATACGCTGACAAGTGCCACTAATTAGATCTGGTGTCACCAAGCTTGTATTTAAAAACAAAAAACACTTTTTTCACTGTTATAGATTGAATAGCAGTTAGTTATCTTCAAGCGGGTGTCAGGCCTACAGCCTGTGCTCTGCACAACTGTGCCAGTGCACATTGCCACTCATATCTGGTCTCACAGTAGCTTGCACGCATAGTACCACTAATCCCAACAAAAATGACAGGCAGAGGCAGGCCACCCCGCAGGGGCCATCGTGGTCGTGGTGCTGTGATTCCCTTTGGCCCTAGAATAATGCCCAGTTTTCAGAGGCCACGTACCCTGAACTTGAAAAGTTCTGAGGACATAGTTGACTGGCTAACACAGGACACCCAATCTTCTACAGCCTCCGCTCAGAACCTTGACGCACCATCCTCCTCCAGCTTAGCTTCAGGCACCTCTCAAGATACCACTCACCCGCCTGCCGCCACCACCAAAACTAGCACCACAGCCGCTTCGGTTGGTATGTCAGAGGAGTTATTCACACATCCGTTTGAAGAAATGAGTGATGCGCAACCATTATTGCCAGAGGATGTAGATAACAGGGATATGTCTCAGGCAGGCAGCATTACACACATGGACGTACGGTGTGATGATGATGATGATGTTGTACCCGCTGCTGCTTCCTTTGCTGAGTTGTCAGATACAAGTGAAGCGGTTGATGATGACGATGCGTCCATGGATGTCACGTGGGTGCCCGCTCGTCAAGAAGAAGAACAGGGCGAAAGTTCAGATGGGGAGACAGGGAGGAGGAGGAGACGAGTTGGAAGCAGGGGGAGGTCGTCGCAAGGAGCTAGTGGCACAGTCAGACAGCATGCATCGGCACCCGGGGTCAGCCCGACAGCACGCCAATCAACGCATGCTGTGTCCACCACCAGAATGCCGTCATTGCAGAGCTCAGCAGTGTGGAATTTTTTTTGTGTGTCTGCCTCTGACAACAGCGATGCCATTTGCAACCTGTGCCAAAAGAAACTGAGTCGTGGGAAGTCCAACACCCACCTAGGTACAACTGCTTTGCGTAGGCACATGATCTCACATCACAGACGCCTATGGGATCAACACATGAGTACAAGCAGCTCGCCTACTCTAAGCCGCCGGCCTCCTCCTGGTCCAGCATCTTCAGCCACGTCAACCACTGCTGTCCTCCTTGTCCCCTCTCAACCATTCGCCACTCCGCCTCCCGCCTTGAGCAGTTCACGCTCATCTTCCCACAGTCATGTGTCTGTCAAGGACATGTTTGAGCGTAAGAAGACAATGTCAGAAAGTCACCCCCTTGCCCAGCGTCTGACTGCTGGCTTGTCCGAACTATTAGCCCGCCAGCTTTTACCATACAAGCTGGTGGAGTCTGAGGCGTTCAAAAAATTTGTAGCTATTGGGACACCGCAGTGGAAGGTACCCGGCTGAAATTACTTTTCGCAAAAGGCAATCCCCAACCTGTACTCAATTGTGCAAGAAAGGAAGTAATAGCATCTCTGGCACACAGTGTTGGGGCAAGGGTCCATCTGACCACTGATACCTGGTCTGTAAAGCATGGTCAGGGCAGGTATATCACCTACACTGCGCATTGGGCAAACCTGCTGACGGCTGCCAAGCATGGAATGCGTGGCTCTGCAGAGGAGTTGGTGACACCGCCCCGACTTGCAGGCAGGCCTGCTGCCACCTCCTCTACTCCTCCTACTCCATCCTCTTCCATAACCTCCTCGGCTGAGTCCTCTTCTGCTGCTGCGTCTTGCTCCACATCAACGGCACCCCCCCAGCTCCCCAGGTACTATTCCACATCCGGATGCAGCTGGTGTCACTTTGGGTTTGACTTGCTTGAAGCAGAAGTCACGGACCAAACACTCCTGTCGCCCTGAGCATACAGGTGGAAAAGTGACGACTCATAGCGACGGATATGGCGAAGTGGTTTGTGACAGCGGAACAAATTTGTTAAGCGGCATTGAAGTTGGGCAGAGTTGTCACATGTGCCGTGCATGGCACATGTGTAATATCTGATCGTACAATGCTTTGTGCATAAGTACACAGGCTTACAGGACAGCGTCCTGAAGCAGGCCAGGAAGGTGTGTGGCCATTTCAAGCGTTCCTACCTGACTGGCTCCTTTGCCCGATATCCAGCGGTGAACAACATGCCAGTGAGCGATTTCGCGACAACCCGTGCGTTGAATTTCAACACTCTAATGATGACCGCCTGCTCCAACAAGAAAAAGCCGTTGGCCGTGTTTTGTATGACCGGGGTGCTAGGACGGCCTCACCGGGAGCTAGAATTTTTTGCCACGTTACTGGACGCTCATGCGCAATGCCTGTAGGCTCATGCGTCCTTTTGAGGAGGTGACAAATTTAGTCAGTCGCACGAAGGCACCATCAGTGACATCATACCATTTGTTTTCTTCCTGGAGCGTGCCCTGCGAAGAGTGCTGGATCAGGCCGTAGATGAGCGTGAAGAGGAAGAGGAAGAGTTGTGGTCACCATCACCTCCAAAAACAGCCTTATCAGCATCGCTTGCTGGACCTGCGGCAACGCTGGAAGAGGATTGTGAGGAAGAGGAGTCAGAGGAGGAATGTGGCTTTGAGGAGGAGGAAGAGGAGGAGCAAGACCAACCACAACAGGCATCCAGGGTGCTCGTTGTCACCTATCTGGTACCCGTGGTGTTGTACGTGGCTGGGGGGAAGAAAATACCTTCATTGACATCAGTGAGGAGGAGGAACGGGAAATGAGTAGCTCGGCATTCAACCTTGTGCAAATGGGGTCTTTCATGCTGCCGTGCCTGTTGAGGGACCCTCGTATAAAAAGGCTGAAGGAGAACGACCTGTACTGGGTGTCCACGCTACTAGACCCCCGGTATAAGCAGAAAGTGGCGGAAATGTTACCGAATTTCAAGCAAGTATGAAAAGTTACAGCATTTACCGTAAATTTGAAAAACATGCTTTACAGCGTACATAAGAGGGTGATGTCACAGCACAGCGGGAATCTAACAGGGGAGAGGTGGAAGTCATCCTCCTCCTCCCATGGTACGCCGGCAAGGACAGGGCAGCTTTAGAGGCGTATTTGTTGATGGAGGACATGCAGACCTTTTAAGTCCTACGCGCCATACAGCCGGGATCCACCCTCAGAGGAAGCGGCTGGTGGCGGTAGCAGACTACCTCGCCTTAACTGCAAATATCGACACTCTGAGGAGCGATGAACCCCTTGACTACTGGGTGTGCAGGCTTGACCTGTGGCCTGAGCTATCCCAATTTGCGATAGAACTTCTGGCCTGCCCTGCTTCAAGTGTCCTGTCAGAAAGGACCTTCAGTGCAGCAGAAGGTATTGTCACTGAGAAGAGAAGTCGCCTAGGTCAAAAAAGTCTAGATTACCTCACCTTTATTAAGATGAATGAGGGATGGATCCCGAAGGGACTGACACTGGGCGATGCATTAGATTAAAAAAGGCCTGATGAGATGAGCTGCCTTGGGCTAAAAATGGTCCACATGCTGCTGTATTTTAGCTCTGAATACCGGTTGACTTGCGTGACTTATCCGCCACCAACTAGGGTTCAAGCCACCATGTTTTAGGGCACTTTCTGCCTGTGAAACAAACATCAATTATAGATTGAATAGCAGTTAGTTATCTTCAAGCAGGTGTGTCAGCCCTACAGCGTGTACTCTGCCAGTACGCTGCCACCTCCTCTACTCCTCCTACTCCATCTCTTCCATAACCTCCTCGGCTTAGTCCTCTTCTGCTGCTGCGTCTTGCTCCACATCAACGGATAGGGGACGTAACAGTGATTAAACTGATAACAATGGTACTAAACACACCCTCTATACTGGTGGCACATTAGATTACCGCAGCGCGATGCCCCCAAATTTGTTGTGATCTGGTAAGGTAGCGGTTGTCAATACAAAGTAGGTTGCAGCTTTTTGGGGCCACACCACCGCCATGCACTCCTTTTCAATGGCAGTGAATATGCTTAAGCTGTGCAAAAGTTCACGGCTTATAAGCCCCGGGTTGCTCGCCACCATCTGCTCCGACTTGTCTCAATACTGCTCCCAATCCAAACATAGAAGCATCTGTATGGACGAGAAAGTGTTTAGTTGGATCAGGAGCAGAAAGTACAGATGATTTAATGAGCCCGTCTTGAGCTGTTGGAAGGCCTGTTCACACTCTGGGGCCCATACTACTATCTTGGGGAGGTTTTTACACGTTCCTATAAGGCACTTACTGGGCTTTAGGGTCAGTCCGGACTCCCTAATCCAGTCTATTACGGCTCCTATGTGGGTCAGGTGTTCGGGCCAGGAGCAGCTAAAAATGTCTATACCATCCAAGTAGGTGTGTATCAGTGTGTATCAGGGATCCTTAGGACAGGTGTCAATCCATATCTGCCAAGTGACCCCATGTAGGGGGAACAGTCTCTATTCTGCTCTGTGTCATTGTGTATCATGGTCTCTGAGGACAGGTGTCAATCCATATCTGCCAAGTGACCCGATGTAGGAGGAGCAGTCCCTATTCTGATCTATGTCAGTGTGTATCAGGGATCCCTAGGACAGGTGTCAATCCATATCTGCCAAGTGACCCTATGTAAAAAAGGCCTGATGAGATGAGCTGCCTTGGGCTAAAAATGGTCCACACGCTGCTGTATTATAACTCTGAATGCCGCTTGATTTGCGTGACTTATCCGCCACCAACTAGGGTTCAAGCCGCCAGTGTGTACTTTATAAATGGCTTTATAAAGCAGTGTGTACTTTATAAATGGCTCCACCTGCCACCCGTACAGCAACACAGTCTCCAGTTAGGAGGACCGACCAAGCCTCTTCTTCCATCTCTCTGTTACAAAAATCAATGCCGTGTACACGTCCACTGATAGGAGACGCGGAAGGTATTAAACTGATAAAATAGTACTAAACACACCACTACTATCTGGTGTCACATTAGCTTGACCGCGCAGTGCGCCAAATTTGCAGTAAGAGGACCGACCAAGCCTCTTCTTCCATCTCCCTGTTACAAAAATCAATGCCGTGTACACGTCCACTGATAGGAGACGCGGAAGGTATTAAACTGATAAAAATAGTACTAAACACACCACTACTATCTGGTGTCACATTAGCTTGACCGCGCAGTGCCCCAAATTTAATGTGATCTGTGAGTAAGGTAAACGGTTGTCCATACAAGTAGGTTGCAGCTTTTTGAGGGCCCACACCACCGCCATGCACTCCTTTTCAATGGCAGTGAATATACTTCGCTGTGCAAAAGTTTACGGCTTAGATAAAATCAATGCCGTGTACACGTCCACTGATAGGAGACGCGGAAGGTATTAAACTGATCAGAACAATACTAAACACACCACTCCTTTTTTTTGGTGAGGCTTTACAGGACAGAGTGCTTCTCCACGGGACACATGTTAACTCACGGGCAGCTGGCTCATCAAGGGAACCAGGCAAGGTGGGTAAGACACGTGCAGCCGGTAAGGGTTCAGGCTCTTCTTCCTGGAGGATACGCTGCAAGCCTGTTGAACGAGGTGACCTTGCTCGGGTCCCAGGTGTACGGTTCCTAAAATGGCTGCCATATACACGTCCACTGATAGGAGACGCGGAAGGTATTAAACTGATCAGAACAATACTAAACACACTACAAATAAGGTTTCTCTCCTGTATGGCTCCTCAAATTATGCTTAAGATTAGAAGCGGCTGAAAAGCATTTCTCTCACTCCGAACAAAAATATATTTTTTTAACATTCTCTCCACTTTGAACGAAATGACGTTTGGGAAGAGATTAACATAATTAAAAACAGGCAGTAAAAATACAGTTTTTAGCCATACACTGTAACTTTAAAACTACACATCCCATCTTCATAATTACATATTTGGAATCAGCACACTTAAAACATAAACATAACCAAAAATCAGCCAAATCCATCCAGGGGTTAAAAAGTTAGCTGGAGGTCCCTTTATGACCGACCGCAAGCACATTTTCCTGCCCAAAACAGTTCCATAGATTTGGGCTGTGAGGTCGGTCTATTTCAGGCTCTAAGTCGAATGGGACTTAGTCTCTGCAGCTGAAATAAGGCTGAAAAAAAAGACTAAGTCCCATCGCCGAATGGGACTTAGTCTCTGCAACTATGTAAAACCAGTAGGGAGAAGGTAGAGCTCAGCGGTGTTAGCGGAAATGTGTAGCCGATTTTAGTTCCATGAATTTGGCTACACATACCATGCTGATCGAATGATCAAAGATGGCCGCCGCCACGTGTTCGGCAAACGAACAAAGACCTCCCAGCATTGTCAATTAAGCTGCGGTTAACAGCAGCTTCTGGGAGGTAAATTGCCTGCACACTTCCACTTCTGGGTGGTCTGCCTGTGTGGTACTTGGTTCAGTAAGCCCCATTTACTGAACCAAGTGGGAAATAGCCAGGCAGGCACAAAGGGTTTGCACCAGGTCTGGGGACACAGGGGACACCGTCTTAAAGGGGCAGTGTCCCCAACAAGTCTGGGGACACGGCCTTAAAGGGGCAGTGTCCCAATCTTCCTGATGTCCCAAAAAAGGTGTTTAAAGGGCCAGCACCAGTCACATAAAGAGTCCATAAGCCCCAATATGCCCACCGACAGTCTTAAAGGGCCATACACACCAAATAAAAGTGCATACATTTTCACAATCTCCCAGGGGCCATAGTCATGCGGGAGGAGGCTGGCAAATAGGCTTCTCCACAACCCAGGAAGCAGGGCAATTTGCCATTTAAAGGGCCCGTTACAAATAGCAGTTTGTAACAAGGTGTCAATCCATATCTGCCAAGTGACCCGATGTAGGGGAACAGTCCCTATTCTGCTCTGTGTCAGTGTGTATCAGGGATCCTTAGGACAGGTGTCAATCCATATCTGCCAAGTGACCCTATGTAGGGGGAACAGTCTCTATTCTGCTCTGTGTCAGTGTGTATCATGGTCTCTGAGGACAGGTGTCAATCCATATCTGCCAAGTGACCCTATGTAGGGGGAACAGTCTCTATTCTGCTCTGTGTCAGTGTGTATCAGGGTCCTGAGGACAGGTGTCAATCATATCTGCCAAGTGACCCTATGTAGGAGGAACAGTCCCAATTCTGCTCTGTGACATTGGGTATCAGGGATCCTTAGGACAGGTGTCAATCCATATCTGCCAAGTGACCCTATGTAGGAGGAACAGTCCCAATTCTGCTCTGTGACATTGGGTATCAGGGATCCTTAGGACAGGTGTCAATCCATATCTGCAAAGTGACCCTATGTAGGGGTAACAGTCTCTATTCTGCTCTGTGTCAGTGTGTATCATGGTCCCTGAGGACAGGTGTCAATCCATATCTGCCAAGTGACCCTATGTAGGAGAACAGTCTCTATTCTGCTCTGTGTCAGTGTGTATCATGGTCTCTGAGGACAGGTGTCAATCCATATCTGCCAAGTGACCCTATGTAGGGGGCCAGTCTCTATTCTGCTCTGTGTCCGTGTGCATCAGGGGCTCTGAGGACAGGTGTCAATCCATATGTCAAGGTGTCAATATGTCATATGTCAGGTGTCAATCCATATTCATTGTGATTTAGGAATGTTAGGTGATTTCTGCCCTTTATGGATTAAAACCAGACTCTGTATCAACTGTGTAATTTTCCATGGGAGTTTTGCCATGGATCCCCCTCCGGCATGCCACAGTCCAGGTGTTAGTCCCCTTGAAACAACTTTTCCATCACTATTGTGGCCAGAAAGAGTCCCTGTGTGTTTTAAAATTCGCCTGCCCATTGAAGTCAATGGCGTTTCGGGCGGTTCGCCGGTTCGCGAACATTTGCAGAAGTTCGCGTTCGCCGTTCGCGAACCGAAAATTTCGGGTTCGCGACATCACTAGTCATGTGTGGTTAAAGTTCAATTTACAGAGCAGGAGATAAGAAGCATGTTAACTTCTGATTGAAAATTTGAAACCAAACCTTTTTTTTATGCAGGCTCTGCCAGTTACAACCAGGAAGTGTGTTGCTATGGATGCATAAACAGAAACTATAGTGATTTAGCTCCTAAATGGCAAAAACATTGAGCAACAAGACTGCAGAGGCATGAACTATACACCAAAAGTTTTTTAACATGCTTATGGTGTTGTGAGGCCTCTGGTATCCCTTAAATGGGGCACTGTAGGCACCCAGACCACTTCATCTCATTAAAGTGGTCTGGGTGCAGTGTCCCTTTAACTTTGGAATGTAGAACATTGCAGTCTAATTGCAGGTTTAAGACTTCCTCTAGTGGCTGTCTCCCAAAAAGAGGTTAACTCAATGAAACAATGCTGGATGTCCTCATGTTTTGCATGATGATGTCCACCCTCTTGTAAATCTTCATAGAAAAGTATAGATTTAATGATTTCCTATTGGGATGTCCTAATGTGTCCAGCTCTCATAACGCATGCACATTAAGTTCCCCCCTTGTGCTGACACTCAAGGCAGCAGATCTTGGCCCTGGAATAACGTAAGTTGTTAAAGGTTTTTAACAATTTTATTGTGTTGTGAGGGAGGTCACTGTGTCAGAGGAACACATTGGGATGTTAGAATAGTGTCCCTTGAATGACCAGTCACCCCTGTTACATTACAATATATTTTCTATTGTAATCATATTCTCTCTGAACATTGTTTTGTTTTTTTCATAACATTTGAATAATAATATTTCTTTGAAACATGGGATGAATGACTAGATACTACATTAATCACATATAAATAATTTTGTGTTTATCTTACTGTTCAAGAATAAATGTAAATTAAAATGTTATAAATTTAGAGAAATTAAATTTTTAATGGATTTAACAAACATTTTAGAAAAATAACAAAGTATAGCGTACTCTACAATGTGCCTTGTCTCATAAACCTTCTTTCAGATTCAGAAAAAATTGCGTGTAAGGAAAATTTTTCATTTTAATGTGTATGGTAGACAGGTAACTGAATATAAAATTGGACAAAGAAAAATTTCCTAGTACCAGCAAAATATAAATATCTTTACTGCATGTTGGAATAATATCTAAATACAGTAAAGACAGTTACATGGCTAAGGCTATGCATCTGTAATACATACTGAATTATAAAATGTCACATGCTAACTGAAGCCCTGCCAGAAAAATTTGTGCCCTGGCATTAAAGTGAATGAAATTAGTGTTTTTTTTTTTAGCAGATATGCAAAACAATGCAAAATTAATAACTCCATAAATTAGCAATATTAATATCAGATGTTGATGTAATGTCATACATGGTATACTGATGGTCACTGAGAGGTTAAAATACATAACAAAAGAAGGACGGTATGTAGAAGAGGATAAAGGTCTAGCTGACTGACTCAATGAATATTTTTGTTCAGTATTTACAGATGAAAATGAAGGAAAGGGACCTCAGTTGAGAAAAAGGATAAAAGAGTCATTTATTACACGTGAGTTTACAGAGGAAGAGGTTCTATTTCAACTGTCAAAAGTAAAGACAAATAAGTCAATGGGACCTGATGGAATACACCCAAAGCTATTAAAAGAGCTTAGTGGTGTACTAGCAAAACCATTAACAGATTTATTTAACCAATCATTGTTAACAGGAGTAGTCCCAGAAGATTGGAAGTTAGCGAATGTTGTGCCCATTTACAAGAAAGGTAATAGGGAGGAGTCGGGCAACTATAGGCCAGTAAGCCTTACTTCAGTAGTGGGGAAAGTGATGGAAACCATGTTAAAGGATAGGATTGATGAACATCTAAAACACATGGATTTCAAGATCAGAGACAACATGGGTTTACTTCAGGGAGATCATGCCAAACTAATCTTATTGATTTTTTTGATTGGGTAACTAAAATTATAGATCAGGGTGGTGCAGTAGACATTGCTTACCTAGATTTCAGTAAGGCTTTTGACACTGTTGCACATAGAAGGCTTATCAATAAACTGCAATCTTTAAGTTTGGATTCCAATATTGTTGAATGGGTAAGGCAGTGGCTGAGTGACAGGCAACAGAGGGTTGTAGTTAATGGAATATATTCGAAGCTTGGACTTGTCACCAGTGGGGTACCTCAGGGATCTGTACTTGGACCCATTCTCTTTAATATTTTTATTAGTGATATTGCAGAAGGTCTTGATGGTAAGGTATGTCTTTTTGCTGATGATACTAAGATATGTAACAGGGTTGATGTTCCAGGAGGGATAAGCCAAATGGCAAATGATTTAGGTAAACTAGAAAAATGGTCACAATTGTGGCAACTGACATTTAATGTGGATAAGTGCAAGATAATGCATCTTGGACGTAAAAACCCAAGGGCAGAGTACAGAATATTTGATAGAGTCCTAACCTCAACATATGAGGAAAGGGATTTAGGGGTGATTATTTCTGATGACTTAAAGGTAGGCAGACAATGTAATAGAGCAGCAGGAAATGCTAGCAGAATGCTTGGTTGTATAGGGAGAGGTATTAGCAGTAGAAAGAGGGAAGTGCTCATGCCATTGTACAGAACACTGGTGAGACCTCACTTGGAGTATTGTACACAGTACTGGAGACCGTATCTTCAGAAGGATATTGATACCTTAGAGAGGGTTCAGAGAAGGGCTACTAAACTGGTTCATGGATTGTGGGATAAAACTTACCAGGAAAGGTTAAAGGATCTTAACATGTATAGCTTGGAGGAAAGACGAGACAGGGGGGATATGATAGAAACATTTAAATATATAAAGGGAATCAACACAGTAAAGGAGGAGACTATATTTAAAAGAAGAAAAACTACCACAACAAGAGGACATAGTCTTAAATAAGAGGGACAAAGATTTAAAAATAATATCAGGAAGTATTACTTTACTGAGAAGGTAGTGGATGCATGGAATAGCCTTCCAGCTGAAATGGTAGAGGTTAACACAGTAAAGGAGTTTAAGCATGCGTGGGATAGGCATAAGGCTATCCTAACTATAAGATAAGACTAGGGACTAATTAAAGTATTTAGAAAATTGGGCAGACTAGATGGGCCGAATGGTTCTTATCTGCCGTCACATTCTATGTTTCTATGTTTCTATACAATTCTTTAATTTAATAATGTAAAAGGCATCTGAGCTATTGGATAATTAGCCTTGCTAATACCTCATTTTTGCCTCTTAGTTTATAAGTCATATTGGTACATGTTTTCTCTGTGATTCTAGGAATGAATGTTCAATTCAGGGTTCATGCACACCTAGTATAGTACAGCTGGAAGGATACTTACTAACCAGCAATCCATGAAGTCCTTAATTTCCCCCTGTTCCAACATAAATGAGATTAGTGGCCATTATCATGTCTGGATAGTATACACATTCTAGCATAAGGTGAGTTTCCATAGCTTACTGCACGTTTAAATAGCTCAAATACTGGGATTTATTTTTTTATAGATATGCACAAGCATTTAGCAAGGTGACCCAGTCCTACTTGCAATTAAATTTTAGCACTTCATTTTATTATTTCCTAATGAGCACTGAACACAGTATTTGCTGTTGATACCCTGTGGAGTTATAACTATATATAGCTCAAATCAAACCAAGAAAAAAAGGTATATTAACGCATTTCTTCTGTGAAATTGTTTTTTTTTTGCCCAAGATTAAAATTAACAATAGGTTTTATGCAGACTATTGCACTTTGATACAGAATTACCCTTACTAATTTTGGATATTTTAATAAACTGTCATCCATAAATGTATCTGTTTGTGAATTTTGGATAATTACAATAATGTTGTAGATTGGAATAGAATGATTACATTTATATTATTATAGGCTTAGGCAGCATTTTAGGTAAAGAGGTTAATAAGAGAAGTTGGAATGGTCCCTCTCTGCATTTTTTTCATATAAAAATGAAAGTGAGTATCAATTAGACCATAAGAACATATTAATAAACCTGAGAAATAGATTGTGATCTGTTTAACCCCTAGGAATCCACTAGGCATGCTTCCCATGATTTGCATCCATAACCCAGAATTGTGTATACATGATGTGCGATATTGCAAATAAATAGTGTTTGTTATATGTGCCCTTTTTAGTCCAGTTAGCTATTCAAACCATCAAATTCTCTTTTAAATTCTCTTTGCATTCCTGTCAATTCTTAGTCTAGTGAATATTTCTAGGCTACTTTAAGCACCAAATTAACAAAAATATTTCTAAGCATCAGCAAATCACAATGGATCTTTAGTCAGGTTGTACCTGAGTCTCCATGAGAGAATTGTTTTCCCCTTGTCTGGTAAAAATTATTCAGGCTAACAGGGTTATTCACTAAACTCTGAATTGTGTTAATCAATTCTGAATAAAAAAATTAGGATCAATGAAACTAAAATAAGTGGATCAACACCTCCCCAGTGCAAGTGAAACACACATTAATGTGAAAAAAGAGGTAAATTACCCTTTTCTACTAATAGATGTAGAAATACAAGGTTCCTCAAAAATCCTTGCTATAAAATGTACAAAGGTGGATCTACATAAATATAAAACAAGAGACCAAATAGTGTAATATGTTCATAATACTTAAATTAAAATCGATTCAAGGTTAAACTCACAAATCCAAATATAGAAAAAGGTTAATCAAATAATAATGTTGTCCTCCAGTCTGTGCTGTAAGACTGTGTCTTTATGCATGTATAAAAAAGAAATAAAAAACAGCCGTAACGCAATGCTGTAGTTAAAATTAATTCACTGCTTTATTAGGTTGAACTTACAAGATGTAAGTATTTAAAAGGCCCATCATCATCACTTGTAGATCTTGGAAAAAAAGCAAGTGTGATATATTTGGGGATAAAATACACAATAACACTACTGTATAAAAAGTGAAGCACTCGAAAGGCCCTACATGTTTTGTCTTAGCAGTAAGGCTTCCTCAGGGGCATCCAAAGACATGCAGCATGCAATGATAAAATACAACACAAACCCTTATAAAGTTTCTCTTTCTTCCAATCCTGGATTCAGATGTTCAGCTGCCAAATTTAAATTTCCCATCACAATTCTGTCCGGATCTCAGATTCTCCCGTGAAAGTCACCTGCATTCCACCAACATTACTTCCTGTGCCTGGTTCCCATCTGGTATAGCACGACCTTCTCCCGGACGAATTCCATCATGTGGAACTGTAAGGAAACCAAGTGCATTTAAACCTTAATCGGTAGTTTCCTCCCGAACCGCCAGAGCCTAGTGAACATAGCCCTCCGTTCGGTAGTTATGGTAGACGAATCCCAATTCTAATTCCAATAGTGTCCCTGGATAATTCCCACAGCAAAACACACGAACTCCCAAACAGCATACGTAGTCAGAAGAAGGGTACAAAGATGAACTGCAGGTTTATTGACAGGCATGCTCTTTTTATGGAATTCTGCCCATGCAAGAGAGCCTCCCATATAATTAGCCATACATCCAATCCTAACAATATACATACTGTACATCTCCTCCCCTCAGATAACCATTAAACACAATTAAAACGTAACAGAAATTCCCCAAAGTTTGGATGTACCCCAAGGACAAGGTATAGAGGCTATGAAAATGGTACTCAGTTCTTCTACATCATATGAAGGTCCGCCTATCGAATTTGTGCTTGAATTACTCTCTTTGGTTTTGAATAATAACTATTTTCGTTTTGAAGAGAAATGGTATCTTCAGATTTCCGGTACATCGATGGGGGCCACTATGGCCCCTATGTATGCTAATGCATATATGTATATATATGAACAACGCCACATTTTATCAAAGTATGGCCAATATATTCAAGGTTATTTCCGGTATATTGACGATTTGCTTCTTCTTTGGAGTGGCAGTACTATAGAGGCTATGGATATGGTACAGGCACTTAACCAGATTGATAGCCCCATTAAGTTTACGTCTAACATCAGTTCGACAGTCCAATTTTTGGATTTAGAAATAGCCATTACGAACCAGGGTTTATCATATTGTCTTTATAGGAAACCTACTGATAGGAATACCATTTTGCACAATACCAGTGCACACCCAGCGGCACTGAAGAGGTCTTTACCCAAAGCTCAATTCTTGAGAGTGATTCGTAATAATTCCGATATTAATATTATGGAGGAACAACTTGAAACAATGATGGGGAGATTCCTAGAGCGTGGCTACCGACGCAACGACCTAGTGAGAGCATTAGAAGAAGCTAAGTCAGCTAATTCTCCTAGAGTCAAAGAAGGAGCCCCAAGGATGGTTTGCCCTATTACTTACCACGACGCATCACTGGAAGTTGCAAGGATCATCAAAGACAATTGGAAAATGTTGTCATGTGACGACACACTGCCCAAGGTTTTTAAGGAACCCCCCTCGTGTGTTATCGAAGGAATAAAAATTTAAGGGACCTGTTGGTGCACACGGATCCTTCGAAAAGCTATGAGAAGAGCATCGAGATGCAGACTCGGGGCAATGTCCGATGCCTTGGATGTGTGACTTGCGGGCACATGACACCCTCACGTACTTTTCAACATCCACACAGTAATAAGATATTTCAAATACGACATACGATTACTTGTAAGACTCCATATGTGATTTATAAGTTGTCGTGTCCGTGTGGCCTTTCATATATAGGCAAAACGGAAACTCTGCTGTGTGAGAGAATTAGGGGACACAGGTCTAGCATCAGGGTAGCCAATCGTGATGGTACTTCTGATCAACCTGTAGCCAAACATTTTCTTTCTTTGTTGGTAGGTGGAGCTTCCGGAGAAACATATTCTGCCCATCTGGGATCGGGCATTATTTATTATTTATTATATTGTAGAACTGTAGATTTGTGCACTATAGGATAGTAGTGATTGCCAACATAGTTGTTGCCGCGGTAAGCCGATTTGTTATTCGGCCTCCTTGTCAACGTGTGTTGTACAATTATGTCACTTCAGGGCGGGGCTTGTCTGCGCATGCACGCGGGTGGTTTGGGGACGCCGGCGGCTCGTGTAGTATTACACTGGCAGGTAGGATTATTCCTTGTTGTATATACTAGTTGATTATTCTAATTCTTGGTATGTAGTTTGTAATTATGCCAACTCTCCTAATTATCATTTAGGCTAATTACTTTATCTATTTATGTATGGAGCTTTTGAGACATTATTGTTGTTTCTGATGAAAGTCCAAGAGGAGGACTGAAACATTGAGCTGTCAACTTTCTTTTTTAATTTTTTTCATTAAACTTTGTATGTTTTAATCAATTAAAGAATCCGTGAGTGCTGGTCACCTTTGCTATTTGGATATTGGATCTTTCCCCAGGACTACAAGCACCCGGTATGTTATACCTTTTGAGCCTGAGTGCAAGGATTTTGTGTTTCTATAGTGATATATACGTATATATTTATGCAAATAGATAGATATATTATTTTGTTCTACATGTATTTTGGTATAAATATATATATATATATATATATATATATATATATACATATATATATAAATTAATATCACAATACAGTTAGAACGAAATAACACACATCTATATATTTTTTAATTATTTATTTTTAATTATTTTTTTAATTTATTTTTTTACGTATTTACATATTTATTTTTTTATATTATATATAAATATATATATATAACAATAATTATATATATATATATATTTAATCAGTATCAATCTACGTGTAATTTGGTATTAATATATATATATATATATATATATATAATTATATATATTAATAGTAAAATACACCTAGACAGTGTATGTGTGTGTATGTATATGTTTATATATATGATCTAAGTATATAATTATTTTTTTTTACACTTTTATTTTATTTGAATTCAGCCAGCAAGGGGACTAACTGTCTTTACAGGCAGTCCCCCTGCTGGCAATGCAGCAGCCAGCTAACCAGGCCATGTGATTGTGAGGTCCTCGCAAGGACTTCACTCTCACATGGCCGGGGGGCTGCAGGAGGTCGGATGTGCCGTGGGATCGCCGGCGACCGAGTAAGTAAAAAAAAAGCGGCGTTTAGAGCCACCTAAAATAGGGTGTAATAGTATGACCTCTGGTCTGAATGGGTTATATGTTTTAGAAAACAAACTTTTGCCTGTCTTCTCGTTCTTCCCACATACTGTGCTCCGCATTTACAAGTAAACAGATACACAATATGTGTGGAAGAGCAGGAAGTGTGGCCCTTGATTTTAAAAGTGTTTTAAAAGTTTGCTTAGAAACATTAATTTAGAATTAAGTGGTCACTCTCGGTAGAAAATGGCATGTTTTACAGCATCTGCAAGTGTAAAAATCCTCCTTAACTTTGGTGGTATCTATTTTAAGTTATTTTCTCCTAAAAGTGCTAGATGCTAGATGATCTTTTAGATTTCTTCCTTTTTAAAAATTACGTTAGGTTTATGTAGTAATTTAGAACCCAATAAAAAGGGCCAATATTTATTCAAAGCTCATTTAATATTAAAAGTGTGAGAGTTAAAATTAGTAGTAAAAGAAAAATCTAAATTGTTTTTACATTTTTCCTTTTCCTTTTTATTCTTAAGGAGAAGATCACCTCTTTTCATTTCTCCTACTCTATCCCAATCTCTAGTTCCTTTAAGGGGTAACCTTTTTCTAAGAATTTATTACTTAGAACTTGTGCTTGCTCCAAGTATTTTCCATGGTCAGTACAACTGCATCTCAACGTGACTGAGACACAATTGCACTGACTTCTTGGTAACAGCACAGACTGAAGGACAATATTATTATTTGATGAACCTGTTTCCATATTTAGGTTTGTGAGTTTAACCTTGAATTTATTTTAATTAGGCATGTGCATTGGCAAAAAGTTTGGTTCCGTTCGGAAATTCGGGTAACTAAAAAAATTTGTCTGACCAATATTACCAATGGCATTCAGTTCGGTTTGTCACTTCGGAACTGCCGAATGTCATCACTTCGGCACTGCGGACATCCATAAGCATCCGAATGTCCGAATGTCTTGAAATTTGTACGAATGTACATTTGGAACAAAATGAATTGCACATGTCTACTGGTCACGTGAATGCAAGCTTACACCCTGACAGCCTGATTTATAAACTATCCCACCTTAATGACTCTGTGTTCCCTTATTGGCTAAGTGTCAGTGACAAAATCACCATTAATTGGCTGTCCTCTAACATCAATCACAAAAATGTGCTAATTTAATTGGACAGGGAATAGTTAAACCAGATTTGGCAAGCCAGCATTACATTGCACAAAAGGAATTTGCTTATTGGCCAAGATTCCTGTCATCTATCACGTAATTTCCCCACCTCTCTCTTGGTTTGCCACTTTTCAGAAATCCAAATCACTTTGGCACATCAGAGCTTCGGAGCTTCGTAGCTTCGATGCTTCGGAGCTTCGGGACTTTGTCACTTCGGACATTCATAAGCATTCAGAACAAAACAAATTGCACATGTCTAAGTATTATTAACGTATTACACTATTTGGTCTCTTGTTTTATATTTTTGTAGATCTTCCTTTGTATAGGATCAATGGAATTTAGGCTGCCAGATCTAAACAGGTTCGCTTTGGAGATCAGCAGATCTTGTCATAACCAGTCCAACAGAGGTCTCAGTGAGACCAATGGGGAAATTGGAAGAAGCAGCATTTTGGTGGTCCCTCATCTGCAACTTACTCAATTTTCCTTTACATTTCTGTTAAAGCTGACCGAGTGATCAGCACTAGCTGTGATTGTTGTGGACAGTGAGTGGCATTGCTGGGAATGCCACCCTCCTGGAAATGGTAAGCAAAGAAGAAGTTGGCTAAATATAATTATTGTGAAAATGTGTATAGGTGTGTTTAGCAGTATCTGTTTGGGTGGGGTTTGGATGTTACATATTTAATCATGGGCACAGCAGTCAAGTCACAGCAGTCAAGTCACACCAAGGCTATTTTTGCTCCAATTTTGTCATTTGGAATTCACAAAAAATTGAGTTTAGTTTATAATTTGTTAGTGAATCATCTTCTTGTATTTTGATTCTCAGGGATATTCATTAAAAAACAAATGGCCTCTTACTGATTGGGTCAAAACTATCCGGCACTGTTCAGGGTCATTCAGAATGCAAAAGACACTGCTCACACTATTTAACAATGTCTGGATTCTGCAGTGCAGGCTCTGAACAAGCCAAAATTTGGTCTTGTGGTCAGCCCAATCAAAAGCTGCCGGATGGCTAAAATCTTGACCCAAAAAGCAAGTGAATAAGAATTTGCGAATGTGCATGCTACTGGATGCATTTGGTCCCTAATCAGTTTAAAATCGGTGTTTTGTACATATCCAAAATCCTATACTTTTTGTTTTTAAACCAGACACTGAACCCTTCTGACTGAATGACACAGATTCAACCAAACTGTCCGAATTACAACAAGACAAAATATGCTGTTTAGTAAATAACCCTGTGTGTTAATATGACAAAGTTAAACAATATCTTTATTTCAATTTGACTACTTTTTACCCAAATTCCCTCTTTAATCCACACCAATTTATCTTATTGTAAATAAACACTTATTGGGTGTTAAAATGTCTGCGTTTAATAGAAATAGTTATTTAAAAACCACTTGCAGAAAGGTGTTATACCCTAAGATGAAAGTTCCCACTATGTGCTAGCTGAAATTTAAATAAACAAATGTACTTTAATGATTGGCTATATTTATCTTAATGTTTAAATTAAAGTTTATCAACGTCTTCATCATTCTACACCTTTTTACTCGCAAACACCTGTTCTGTTACATATTAGTCTTTACACTTGATGCACAATGTTCATTAACACTGGGTTGTAATATGCTAATTTATATACACTAATGATGCTGTGGGCTTTCCGTGCTATAGTTTTACTAATAAGAACATTTTTCTTTGTTACATGGGGAATGTGCACTAAATAATGTATTGAGGTGAGTTGTCAGCCATCTCAACAGGTTACCCAAAAGAACTGGGTGGAGAAAAATCTCAACCAGAAACCGCTTCTACAGCAGGCATGATCATAGCAGTTAAAATAAAGTTTAATAGGTTCCAAGTTCCCCAATTGCAATATTGCAGTTCAGCTGAACTTTGGGCAATCGTTAATTTGCTCTCATGACGTTTCTCAAGGATGACTTATAAAAGAAAAAAAGAAAGAATAACAAAGAAAGAAAAACAAAGAAAGAACAAAATAAAGAAAGAAAGAAAGAAGTTTAAAAGGTTCCAAGTTCCCCAATTGGAAATATTGCAGTTCATATAAATATCACATATATATTTTCCAGTACAGTGCTCTTTCAGTTCATCTAAATCTGTCTGTCTGTCTATTTGTCTCTCTTTATACTGGATATAAAAAAACTACATATAATGATAGTGGGAAACAACAAAAATACAGGGTGTGCTAATGAGAGATAATATTAACAAATGAGAGATAATATTTACAAAGAGAGTCTCTGAAAATACAAGGTGGGCCTTGGGTAGGTCTTCTTAGGTTCTTGATAAGGTCCTCAGTGGTTAATATGAAAAACAAAAGTAAACACAAAGAAAGACCAATAGTGCAAAACCGTTAGGAGATGGTGTCACGGACAACACAGAAAAGAGAAATGCCAACTCACAATCTATAGAGCTATGCCCAGCTCTAGGTAAAACAGCATACAGTGGTATTTGAAACTCCCCACATGTAGGATATAGCTGGACAATAGGTGATTCTTCAATACTTTGTACAACGTCTCAAATACGCGTCAGCATATAAAATACATAAGAATGAAGAGAAAAACAATGATGCAATAACGTATGTCACCTGCAGCTACAGACAAACACAGAAGTCCTAAGAGTGCCAACTTACAATAAAAAAGAGCTATAACCAGCTCTAAGTTAAACAGCATTGTGAGTTGGCATTTCTCTATTTCTGTGTTGTCTGTGACACCATCTCCTAACGGTTTTGCACTATTGGTCTTTCTTTTGTGTTTACTTTTGTTTTTCATATTAACCACTGAGGACCTTATCAAGAACCTAAGAACACCTACTCAAAGCCCACCTTGTATTTTCAGAGACTCTCTTTGAAAATATTATCTCTCATTTGTTAATATTATCTCTCATTAGCGCACCCTGTATTTTTGTTGTTTCCTGTTCTCCCAGATTTTTTGAAGGGTTTGAGGGTTGCCCTTCCCCTCAGGTGTGCAGCTCCATCAACCTCTGTGATCAGTACTGTAGCGCTGTTCCACTCCAATCACTATATAATGAGAGTGCATATTAAATGTCCTTAACCCCTTAAGGACCAAACTTCTGAAATAAAAGGGAATCATGACATGTCACACATGTTATGTGTCCTTAAGGGGTTAAGTTGGAGCATCTCAATACAAAAGAGCTTAAAAAAAAGATGAAAGGTAATAAATATCACAGTCAGAAGGAAGCCAATGTCTGGGATGCCAGAGGCACTCGCCATTGATAACATTATCAAGGTCAGGGGAAAAAAGATCAGGATATACACACTACAAGACGGGTCAATTACAAATGGCACAGAGAATCAATGAACGTGCTAAAAGCCATGGAAACCACAATAGTGTACTGTAGATATTTTATCCACTGAGGAAACATCATATAACTTCTCAAAAGATGTGGGTGCACATGTGCAAAAAAAATATTAAAGCCCTTTAGTTGTGCAAAATAAACTCATACAACATGTTCGGTATGATACAAAGACAAAGAGAAAATTAAACGCTTTCCTTTAGCTGCTTGTTTTTGATATGGTAAGACTCCAATAAATGGGTATTATAGGACACATTAATAAAATAGAACATGTAATTGTTTCAGCTATAGAGATTGATTTCAGCCAAAAGCTATCCTTTGGCTCTGGCATATTTTAGATCAGTTTCTTTGAGGACGCAGAAATGTTTCACAAGACATATTGTTATTGTCTGCAGGGGGTAGTTGTGGTACAGAGTGTGGTATGCACATCTGTGGAACTAGATTATAAGAGCAATGTCTTCTGCAGAACATATTGTAACTAAAATGTTGTTTCCCATTAAAATGTGCACTTTTTTTTCACCTGCAAACAGGATTAACTGAATTTTTATTTAAGTTTGAGCCATTTTTATTTTGAGATTTATTCCAACACCCCAGGCATGTTAATAGCAAAATCAGACCTTTGATTTGCCTCAAGCATCAAAGCAAATATGTTACCAGAGACTAAAATTCATAGCCTTTGCCAAAGACTGGTTGCAAACTAATTAGATGCCTGTAGCCTTATGGGGACTAATTTGCAGTGCATATTTTCTATTCCAAAAATTCAAGCTACTACACACCGAGCACAAATATAATTTGCCAATGCTTTTATATGTTGTTATAGTTGATGTTTTAGTTATATTTACAAAGAGTTTTGTTAAAACCACAGAAGAAATATACAAGGACATATTTTAATGTGCTCCATTGTTCACATAGCATTCTTGTTTTATTGAAATAAAATGTTTTAAAATGCAAATTGTACATTTTCAAGGTTTACACTTTTTTTTAACATGATGTAAAAATGAAAAATATAATAAATACTACAAAAGATTTCTAAGCATAAGTGTTGTATATGTTTCTACTAAATGACTGCATGAGAAAAATGTATTTTAATATTTTTAAACAGAACAGTATTTTTTTATGTATTTTAATAATATTTTATGCTTAGCAACATAAACAGCTATGCCCATAAGATTTCACAATTGTCATGTTTTTTTTATGTGAATTTGTATCTTTATAGGTCTGTCACCAAGGAGTACAGACGGTCATTGGTTAGTATGCATGCTTCTTAAATTTCTGTCCCTACACCTAGTCAAAATGTGCAGAGAAGAGTGGGTTACTGACTGATAAAGACCTTGGAATAGCCTGTTTATTTATTCTTAGTGGGTAGAATCAATGTATCTGCTCTACATTTTTAAAGAAGGTCTTTAGATACTTCTGCCTTTTTTATTTCTAAAAGGGTCGATTTACTTGTCTTTTCTGCTAATATGGGAATATTTATTTATATAATGTTTAACATTTTTACAGGAAACATGTTGCACTCTGTGAAAGGGACAATATAGTCACCAAAACAACTTTAGCTTAAGAAAGCTATTTTTTTGTGCATAGACCATACATCTGAAGTCTCACTGCTCAATTCTCTGCCATTTAGGAGTTAAATCACCTTTGTTTCTAATTATTTAGCCCTAGCCACACCTCCCCTGGATATGACTGAAAATGAATTCATTTTCAATCAGATGTAACATACTTTAAAAGTTTTATCTCCTGCTCTGTATATTGAACTTTAATCACATACATGAGGCTCCTGTTGGGTCTATCCAGCTAGTAACAGAGCAAGAGATAAGAAATTCTAAATTAAAAATGATTTGAAATTTCAAACATTAGATAACTCTTCACAGGAAGTGTTTAGAAATGGCTGTGTAAGTCATATGCATGGAGGTGCGCCTAAGGCTTGATAAACAACAATTGCAATATTTGGTGATATTGTCTTTTCTTGTATTAATTAAGGCTGTGAATGAGCTTGAATATGGTCTAGATTTCAACCTGGCCGAATGCTGCTAAAATCCAGATCCTGATTGTTAAAAGAATCAAATCGGAGCTTGAATTTGAACAATCTGAACTATTTGCTGAAGATTTTTTGTGATGTCACTGGGCAAATAGTATTTCAAATGATCATTTGCTAGTAAAACAAAATTTGTTGACATGGTCAGGCGGAAAATGTTGGTTCTTCGGACAAATAATAAAATAGCTTTAAGCAGAGCAAGAAATAACAATGTGGTGTCTGGCTAGCCCTTGATCTGACATTAAAGTCTTTTTTTTTTGTTTTGTGTGCAGGTTTCAGACACCTATTACAGAAAAATTTCAGATATTCTCTGGTTGTGTTATCATACCGCTACATATTTATATATATCAAAAAGGAATCGAAAAAAAGAGAGAAAACAAATGGCAGAATTAGTATCCGAAACCGCCCTACATGTTAAATATCTATCCTCAAAACCTTATCTAGACAAACAACCACCACCACTTTTAATCAATAAGTCAAACAGTCCATCAGCAGGGATACTAAAAAGCTAAATATAGACCCCTATCTTACCGGGTGTGTTCTGCTGGGAATTTGGAGTACCAAGTTTGCCAGATCTTATAGAATCCTTCTAAATTTCAGAAAGGGTGTAATAGCTTCAAGATACTTGAAGTCAAAGTCATGAACCAAGGGAAATCAAAGGGAGGAATGTTAAAAAAATTGAAATCTTTATTTTTATTTTTGTCATGCGGATACGTACATCAATTTCTGTATTGCCACAACAGCAGTAACAAGCACAGTCATAATCAACATAATAAAACATAGGAATGGCATGAGTAAACTTGGCACATTTTTTGTCATTTAGTAATTCTAGATGTAGCGTAACGTTAGGAACAACATTGTGTGAGACTGTGATATTTGCATAAGCAAATGCTTGTGTAAGGAAACTACCTCTCAGAGCAGAGAGGCGTGTGCGTGAGCTTGCGATGCGTGAGTGTGAGGTATACAATGCATAGGTACAATTGACATTTACGCAAAGAACCGAGAGTGATACCCCTCTTCTCCTGGTGCTCGGTGTGCAACATGGCCCTGTCGCGGGCTGCCACCACTCCGGGATAGCCCCTCTGATACTGTCTCCTTATCGGGTCTTTTGCCCTGACGTTTCACCAGTCGTTTCGGGCCAGTTATGCCCCACCAGGTCTTGTGCCGTGTCTCAGCTTGCAGGTGAGGTGGCCATGGGTGATGTCTCTTGGGCACCTCCAGGGCTCCGGGGTCCGATCCCTGTCTGCTGCTACACTCTGTGAGGCTCCATGCGTTTGGCCCCCAGACGGCTCCTTGCTGGTGCTGGTCGCTCACATGTGTATAATTAGGGGGGTATTGCTTCCCTCTGCTTGTATACCCGTCATAGGGCAGAGACTCTGGCACCAGAGGTCGAATGCAAGCCTCCTATTTCTTCCAGAAGGAGGTGACAATTCTGTTCAACTGGAGCTCTGTTTCCAGCATTGCACTACATGAATCTGTGGTGTGGGAGGCATCCGCCATTTTGTAAGCCTCGTTGATGGTAGGCTCGGGGTTCCGTGTCACTGTTGTGTTCTCACTGCTTTGCAGGGGATCATGTGGGGGTGGACTGGGATAACCCCCACCAGTCAATAGGGGGGGTGAGGGCTCTGGGTCATGTTTCCAACCATTCTTGGTGACGAGTAAGCGGCTGTCCTTCCTGCGCCCATCATGCTGGTAGGCCTCATCAGTGTGTTGGGTGCGTACTGGGTCAAGTGTTGCTTGTCAGGTATATTCATGTGCGCCCCAGTTTCCTCTGTCACTTGGTGGCCTTTGTTTGGCTTTTTCGTCCCGTATCAGTAGATCTATTTTTCTTTTACAGTTCTGATTAGAAGGAGCTGTTGAGGCTTACTTCCTCTCAGTCCCGCGGTCAGGCCCCGCCCCCGGAATGTTGCTTTTTAGCACCACACTCTATTCAATTTTATTTTCCTAACCATTCACAATACATTTAACCATAATTTAGTAGTGAAGTGACTCTCAAGGCGAAGTGATTCACAACAATATCAAGGCGTAATCTTATTACCTCATTTAACCATAATAAAAACTAGATGAAATAGTAGAACCAATATCTATATTATCCCTTAATCTAACTTCCTTTGATGATACAATAGTGAAATAATTCTCATGACGAAGTGACTCTCATCATTATCGAGCCATGGCCTTATTGAACTCTCCTTGTGTTCTAAATAGACCAAGCACTTATGTATCTGTCATATCCATCAAATATCTACATCATTGTGTGTGTCTATCCTTTAACTATTGTGTGTCTTTATTGTTAAGACACCTCCCGTGTCTTTAAGCCAAACCGCCGTTTAGTAAACCTTCCCCGGCTGCAGTACAGTCTCTGTTCGCTTACTCTGTAACCCACGAACCAAATGCAGGGGAAGCGGCAATCTCCCGATCGAAATCCACGAACGGCTCCAAACTCCCGAACGGCAATATACGAACTGCTAGGAACCGCCGAACAATAATATCCCCAAAGCGGCTTTCGTTCCATCCAGCAGTCTCTAAACGTGAAGAAGAAATCCCCCCAATAACGAGACAGAAGCTCCGCATTGAGGGTCAAATAAGATCTGGGTTTACTGTGGGCTACCTGCCCGTATTTATGCAGGTCTCCCACCTGGTGGACACTCCCCTAGGGGACCAAATGTAAGACTTAAATTACAGACAGCTGGAAGGACATTTCAGACACACAGTCACATATTTTACCCACAGTGCATTCTGATTCCCTCCCCTCTGTCCTGGAGTTAATTACCAAGTAACTCAATTAACTCCAGGACAAGGACAGTCGCCATCTTAAACATGAAATAATAAAAGACACAAAAATGCATAACTACATGAAAACTGAACATTTCCCATTCGTATTACATGTCCCCAGATAGCCTGGGTCTGAGTGCATATCATTGGCGAATAGCGCTCAGATCGCACACACATAGTTCAATCGCCATGGAGTCAAAGTTCTTACAGTCCTTCGGTACACGAATGACTCCATGGGTGGGCTATCTGGGTTAAGTCTTTTGTATGTTCTCAATCTCCCGAACGGCCGATGTTCGCATGCTTTCGTGGAGGCAGCCAGGCGTTCCCTTGTTTCAGCGGTGTTCGACAGAAAAAGTGTCCGTTTTCCGTTCCATAGAAATAGAGCCAAACACCGCTGAGCGTTCGCATGATTTAAAATGGCCGCTGCCTCGTGGTCGACATACGAACGACGACCACCCTGAGTTCGGTTTAATTGAGAAGTGTCTGCGGTTAACCACAACGCTATAATGGTGATCACTTCGTTAACCTGCAGCACACTCCTCACTTGGGTGGCCGTTCGTTCGGCGGTTTTGTTCGGGAAAAAGAGTCATTCGAATGGCTGGGCTATAGAAACCAGCCATTCATACGAACGGGGACAAACAGACGAACGGGCAAAAATCCAGCAAACAGATGGTTCTGTCACACGGCTCCCTCCTTGTGGGACACTCCGGCAGACCCGGCTTGACCCTGTGGCGGGTCAACTTGGGGATGACCGGACTACGAGGTGATGGAAACGTCTGTTTGTCGTGACAACCCATCTGCGCTTCCGTTTAGCTTACCGGGTCTGTAGCTGATGGTAAAATTGTAGGGCTGTAGTGCCAAGCTCCATCTCAGCAGTCTCCCATTGTCTCCTGAGACCCGGTTAAGCCAAACGAGTGGGTTGTGATCAGTCACAAGGGAAAACTCTTGCCCATACAAATAGGGACTTAACTTTTTCAATGCCCAGACCAAGGCCAATCACTCCTTCTCCACTGCCGCATAACTCACTTCTCTGGGTAACAACTTTCTGCTGAGATATGCGACAGGGTGCTCTCCTCCATCTTCCCTGACTTGGCTCAGCACAGCCCCCAGTCCATACATGGAAGCATCCGTATGGACGAGAAAGCGTTTGTTAGGGACTGGGGCAGCCAAGACAGGGGTATTCACAAGAGCCTGCTTCAGTGCCTGGAACGCAGCTTCACAAGCCGGAGACCACAGGACCTGCTTAGGCAAGTTCTTCTTGGTCAGGTCTGTCAGGGGCTTAGCAATAGTGCTGTAGTCAGGGACAAAACGTCTGTAGTACCCTGCCGTCCCCAAAAAGGCCAATACCTGGGTCTTAGTGGTAGGTGTGGGCCAGTTAGCCACCGCCTCTACCTTGGCTGGCTCTGGTCTCTGGCTCCCACACCCCACTCTGTGACCCAGGTACTGCACTTCAGCCATACCTAGATGACACTTTTCTGGCTTCAACGTCAGGCCAGCGGCCCTAATCTTATCCAGCACTACCCCTACATGTACCAGGTATTCCTCCCAGGACCCACTGTAGATCGCAATGTCGTCCAAGTATGCACAGGCAAATTCTTGGAAGCCATCCAGGAGTCTATCCACCATCCGTTGGAAGGTAGCCGGTGCATTTTTCATCCCAAAAGGCATGACCTCAAATTGGTACAGGCCAAATGGAGTGACAAATGCCGACTTGGGGATAGCATCCTCGGCCAGGGGGATCTGCCAGTAGCCCTTACACAGGTCTATGGTGGTCAGATATCGCCCCCTGGTAATACGATCTAGTAATTCGTCTACCCGGGGCATTGGGTAGGCGTCAGTGGTGGTCCGCTCGTTGAGTCGCCTGTAGTCCACACAGAACCGGGTGGTCCCATCTTTCTTTGGCACCAGGACTACAGGTGAGGCCCAAGGGCTGTCGGAGTGCTCGATAACCCCAAGTTGGGTCATCTCCTGTATCTCCTTCCGCATTCCTTCACGGACTGCTTCAGGGATACGGTAGGGGGGCTGTCGTAACGGGGTCTGTCCAGGGGTCTCTACCTTATGCACAGCTAGGGTGGTATAACCTGGTTCCTGGGAGAACGTCGCCTGCTTCTCCCATAACAACTGCTGCGCCTGTACCCTTTCTGTGGGGTTCAACCGGTCCCCTAGCTGTACCAAGGTAGTAAGGTCAGTCTGGGAATCCCTTTCTAATAGATCTGGAAGGGGTAAATTCTCAGAATCATCTGCAGCTGGGGCACACACTGCTGCAATATTCTCAGGTCTCTCCTGGTACTCTTTCAGCATGTTCACATGAAAGGACCGCTGGATCCTCTCATCTGCACAGCTGGCTATCAAGTAAGTAGTGTCGCAGATCCGCGCCACTACCTTGTACGGGCCCTGCCAAGATGCTTGCATCTTGTTGGCCTTCACAGGTTTAAGCACCAATACCTTTTGCCCAACCTGGAAGACCCGCTGTCGGGCACCCTGATCGTACCATCTCTTCTGTCTCCCCTGGGCGCCTGGAGATTCTCCCTTACCATCAGGGACAGTTTCTCCATGCGGTCCCGGAGTTCCAGAACATATGGCACTATGGGGGTCCCTTCCTGCTCCGTCTCCCCCTCCCAGTGGCCTCTAATGAGATCTAGGGGTCCGCGGACCCTTCTCCCATACAGCAGCTCAAAGGGGGAGAACCCAGTAGATTCCTGGGGCACCTCTCTATAAGAAAATAATAGATGAGGCAGGAATCTCTCCCAGTCTCTGCAAGTGTCTGTAAAGGTCCTCAGCATCTGTTTGAGGGTACCGTTAAAGCGCTCGCAGAGACCGTTAGTCTGTGGGTGGTAGGGTGAGCTAAGTAACGGCTTAATGCCACACACCTTCCACAGCTGCTGGGTGAGCACAGCGGTGAATTGGGTTCCCTGGTCGGAGAGAATCTCCATAGGAAACCCGACCCTAGTAAAAAATTCTAACCAGGGCATCAGCAACCGTCTCTGCCTCTATGTTAGACAGCGCTACTGCCTCTGGATAGCGGGTGGCATAGTCCACCACGGTAAGAACATACTTCTTACCGGATGGACTAGCCCTGGCCAGTGGACCCACAATGTCAACGGCTATGCGGGCAAAGGGCTCCCCTATAATAGGCATCGATAATAGCCTAGCCTTAGGGTGGTCCCCCCGCTTTCCTACCCGTTGACATGTGTCACACGTGCTGCAGTACATCCGCACAGCCTGGTTAAAGTTTGGCCAAAAGAAGTTCTGTGAAATCCTATAGGCTGTGCGGCGGGACCCTAGATGTCCAGCTAAAGGAACATCATGCCCTATCCGCAGAATCTCCTGCCGGTACTTTGCAGGTACCACTAACTGGCGATTCGGCGGAGAGGCAACACTCTTCTGGGAAGGTTTAGGGATCCTATATAACCTGTCCCCCACCCACTCATACCGTTCCCCATCTATTCCTTCCTCCCCAGCCTCTGCCCTGTCCTTGTATCTTTGGAGGGTCGGATCCGCCCGGGTTTCCCTCCCAAACTCCTCTGGGGAATCCCAGCTTAAGGGGACCTGATCTGGGGTATCAGTCGGGGAAGGAGATCTTACCTGGGTCTCGTCAGCAAGTGGGCTGGTTCCGGCAGCACGGGTCTGGGCACGGGTGGTCACTGGGTTCACGTCTGCAGGGCCCATCGGAGCATAGGCTGAAATCAAAGGGGCCAAGTCGTTTCCCAAAAGAACATCTGCGGGCAAGTCCTTCATCACCCCCACATCCACATGCCTAGCGCCCACTCCCCAATCCAAATGTACTCGGGCAACAGGTAAGCGAAACACGGCACCCCCTGCTACCCTTACTGCCACAGTGTCTCCAGTGTGTTGATGCTCTGAGACCAAGTTCTTTTGGAGCAGTGTCATCGTGGCTCCTGTGTCTCAGCCCATTCACCACTCTGCCATTTAGCTTCACAGTTTGCCGATGTTGCTGGCGATTATCCTGGTGAGCTGCTTGCACTGGGTCTGCCTCGTGCAGAATGCCCCAAAATTCCTCCTGCTCTAGGCAGTGAGCAGCAGGCTGAGGTGGGCGCTGGTTTCCATTAACTGGTCTCCTCCAGGACTGAGCCTGGTTGGCACTGTTCAGGGGGCACTCAGGACGCTTGTGCCCCAACTGCTTGCACCCATAGCACCGGATGGGTTGGGAGTACTCCCGGGCATTAAATCGGGCTGGTTGCATATAATTGTTAGCTGGTGGTGCAGCTGGGGTACGGTGTACTGGGGGTTGGTAGACTGCAGGAGCGGGTGTTACTGCTGGTCGATACTCCAGTCTGGCAGGGGCTTTAGCAGCTGTACCATCCAACTTGCGGGCATCCGTGTATTCGTCTGCCAGACGGGCAGCCTCGGGTAGGGTAGAGGGTTTTCTGTCTCTGACCCATTCCCGGACCCCAGCAGGTAGTCTATCAAAGCAGTGCTCCAGCAGGAACACTTGTAACACCTCCTCCCCAGTTACCGCCTGGCATCCAGCCATCCAGTGGGCTGCGGTACGATGGACTCTGCAGGCCCATTCCACATAAGAGTCCCCAACCAGCTTGTTGGTTTCTCTAAACCTCCGCCTGTACGCCTCTGGGGTTACTGCATACCTGGCTAGGAGCGCCTCTTTCACAGCCCGATAGCTGGTGATCTCCTCCTCTGGGATGGCCCGAAAAGCTTCACTAGCCCGGCCAGATAATTTCCCAGAGAGGATGGTGACCCATTCATCTGCAGGTACCTGATGTAGCGCACACTGCCTCTCAAAGTCTGCCAAAAATCCATCAATCTCTCCCTCTGTTTCCACAAAATTTTTAAACGCAGCAAAAGGTACCTTTTTTCTAGCAACCACATTATTGTCATACGGTACCTCTGCTGCTGCAGCTCCTCTTTCCCGGGCTGCCTGTTGTGTTGCAACTGCTGCCTGCACACGAACCACGATGTCAGCTGAGGGGTTGGGGCCAAAATGTGCCAGCCTTATTTGTACTGCCCGGTTGAATTGTATTTCCTCGGGTGTTAAATCCAAGGTACTGGGCACGTTGACTCTTTCCATTCCCGTTGCTGCATCCATCTCCATTAGCAAAGCAATAATCTCCCGTTTCTTTAAATTGCTTGCTGACCTTCCTCGGCGTTCCAATATGTCCTTAAGTGTAGCACGCCTTAATTCCTCGTACTGCATGTCTTGTAGCTGACCTCCAGTGCTGTAGGATTCATCCCGTCGCTTGCCACCAATTGTTAAGACACCTCCCGTGTCTTTAAGCCAAACCGCCGTTTAGTAAACCTTCCCGGCTGCAGTACAGTCTCTGTTCGCTTACTCTGTAACCCACGAACCAAATGCAGGGGAAGCGGCAATCTCCCGATCGAAATCCACGAACGGCTCCAAACTCCCGAACGGCAATATACGAACTGCTAGGAACCGTCGAACAATAATATCCCCAAAGCGGCTTTCGTTCCATCCAGCAGTCTCTAAACGTGAAGAAGAAATCCCCCCAATAACGAGACAGAAGCTCCGCATTGAGGGTCAAATAAGATCTGGGTTTACTGTGGGCTACCTGCCCGTATTTATGCAGGTCTCCCACCTGGTGGACACTCCCCTAGGGGACCAAATGGAAGACTTAAATTACAGACAGCTGGAAGGACATTTCAGACACACAGTCACATATTTTACCCATAGTGCATTCTGATTCCCTCCCCTCTGTCCTGGAGTTAATTACCAAGTAACTCAATTAACTCCAGGACAAGGACAGTCGCCATCTTAAACATGAAATAATAAAAGACACAAAAATGCATAACTACATGAAAACTGAACATTTCCCATTCGTATTACATGTCCCCAGATAGCCTGGGTCTGAGTGCATATTATTGGCGAATAGCGCTCAGATCCCACACACATAGTTCAATCGCCATGGAGTCAAAGTTCTTACAGTCCTTCGGTACACGAATGACTCCATGGGTGGGCTATCTGGGTTAAGTCTTTTGTGTGTTCTCAATCTCCCGAACGGCCGATGTTCGCATGCTTTCGTGGAGGCAGCCAGGCGCTCCCTTGTTTCAGCGGTGTTCGACAGAAAAAGTGTCCGTTTTCCGTTCCATAGAAATAGAGCCAAACACCGCTGAGCGTTCGCATGATTTAAAATGGCCGCTGCCTCGTGGTCGACATACGAACGACGACCACCCTGAGTTCGGTTTAATTGAGAAGTGTCTGCGGTTAACCACAACGTTATAATGGTGATCACTTCGTTAACCTGCAGCACACTCCTCACTTGGGTGGCCGTTCGTTCGGCGGTTTTGTTCGGGAAAAAGAGTCATTCGAATGGCTGGGCTATAGAAACCAGCCATTCATACGAACGGGGACAAACAGACGAACGGGCAAAAAATCCAGCAGACAGATGGTTCTGTCACATTTATCATTACACGAAGACATTCTTTTCACTTGTGACTCCACTAGAACTTGTGTCTAATTTAATATCCTTGTGTTAGGTGAACTTATGTTCCACTGCATTGTGTAATTAGACCTAAATTTGAATTCCGCAAAAAAAAAAAAAAAAGAAAACCAACCTCCCAAACCATTCTGAAATATTCCAAAATACCTTCTTTTAGCTCTTGTCATGGCCGACAATTCGTGAAAATATTTTAGGTTTCAAAATCTATCTTCAGATGCGGCAAAAACTTTCATCGTCTCTACAATTTTATTTTTGACAAATAAAGAGGAGATCCTTACAATAATATCTCTGGGAAGATCATCTCCTATATTGCTTGGCTTGAAGGTTCTATGTGTCCATTCAATAATTGCCTTATCCTGAGCTTTTGAAATCCCCATAGGTTTAAAAAACTCAAGGAGAAAACTTCTCAGTTCTGTTTGTTTGATTCTTTTGAATGCACCTCTTACACAGATATTTTTTCTCTCTGCCCTTTCTTCACTATCCATGTTTTTATACTCTAGAGATTCAACTTTCCACTTTAAATCTAATATCTGATGTTTAGCTGCTTTTAATTCAAACTCTAGATGTTCCACTTTTTCCTCATTTGCTTTTGTTCTACCCCCAAGAGACGCCAACCTTTTATTGATTTTGTCAGTATTTTTTTGAATTGGTTGAATTAGGATTCTAGACAGAGCTGGATATACTCCTGAGTCAATTGTGTACCTCTATCAGATTTCCCCTCTGCTTATGCAGATATGACATCAGATTCTCCATCGCTTTAGGGGGGTCAATTCCAAAGCAGGGCATTTACTTAAATTTAAAAAATATGTTTGAGGGGAAAATAGTGAAGCTATTTTGTTCTCTTTATCTTTGCCATAATCAGAATCTCTTTTTTTTGTATTTTTGTGAGGCAATTTTTGCTTCTTTTACCTCTCTTGCTTCCCTTTTAGTGGCCATTGTTTCAATATAGCCCTATGCAGTGAATAATATCCTTTTAGGACGTGTCCACTGTGATACTTCCTAATTACTTATGGTATTAACAGGATGTAATTAGCTTTTTAAGCCCAATTAGTATCAGCAAAATATCACCAAAATCTTATTGCAATAATAAGGCTTATTGTGACCAAATAGGTTCTTTTAGTAGAGCATATGCACTCCTCTATTATGACCGGAATCCTCACTGCCTCTTGTCCGGATAAAAGCTGCAAGGTTGCAAGCCTGGTAGCTTGACTCTACCGTCCTGGAGCCGTTTTACACACATGGAGCAAGCCACAAGGATACAAGCCGGGTAGCTTGACTCAACCACCCTGGAGCCATTTTTGCACACGGAGAACAGTGGATGCCGACATCACTCCTTACACACGGGTCTCTTCGACGCTCTGTCAACTCATCGTCGTCACATCATCACGCCCTCTCTCTGCATACATGATAGTCAAGTCTTGAGACTTGCCTTCCAGAACAATTTGGTTGGTTCGCTTATATGCCAAAACATGTTAAAGTCTTTCCTGGCTTGAAACCTCATTTGGGAGTCCTCACATGAATCTAGTTTTTCTTGTAGTGTGTTTTTCATTTTATATGTCTTTTTTGTTGTTTAGGGCCTTTTTTTATTCATTAGGTCCTCTCTGGTTAATATTTGGTCAGTTTCACAAACCAGACAAAATCCAGTGGTTAGAGCAGTGGTTCTCAAACCAGTCCTCAAGGCACCCCTACAAGTCCAGGATTTAGGGATTACCCAATTTAGAAAAAAAAAAACAAAAAAAAACAAACACCTTAGACACAATTGGGTACACATAAATCCTGGACTTGTAGGACTGCCTTGAGGACTGGTTTGGGAACCACTGGGTTAGATAATCACCCTGTTAGTGTTCAACTGACAAGTCACACATGTTGTGTGAGTCCCCTGACAATGTCCACTGGATGACGTTAACACATTTGCACATGCTTTGACACTTACTTGGATATACCTGAGCTACTGTGCTCGTACAAGTCTGTACAACACAGCTAAAGAAGAGTTTCAAATTCATCTCTAACAATATTGATTTAGGGCAAGCTTTAAGGTCATTCAAGGCTATAAATATTTTGTAAGGCAAGAAAGATCAATTGACAACAAGTGAAAGAATGATTATATGACTTTTGGCAGACTGAAATCCCATATAACAAACTCACATCCCTGCCCTTTTTTCATTTGAAAACAGGTAAATCAGGGTATGTTGTAAATTACTTTGGATTTCCAAGCATTAAGTAATGATGAAGAGAAGATGAAGATAAGTTAAGTAAAAATGTCATTCTGTGAGATATATTTAACCGTTATTACATAGTTCTGAAGAATGAATACTGTGATTTGCTTAGAAAAAAAAAGTACATGAAATGACTATAAACTCAGAATACAATAAACAAGAGAAGGAATTGCTTGTAAGAAAAAAATAAATAAATAATGTGATATACTCTCTAGGCTGTATCTTTAACCATTGCTGGATCTATACGATTTATCAGTTAATTTGACTAGTTTTAAAACTGCAGCTTTACAGTTGTTTTACTGTTCCCTGGTCAGCTATTCAAAAATAATGTCATATTTCAATAATAGAAATTATAGTGTTAAGAAGTGGAGCAATGTTAGAGCTAAAGGACAAAACCCCTTTCCCACATGCAATCAAGTGATAAAAAAATAAATTTATACTTATATTGCTTGTTGCTTAATATCCCAATTCAAGCTCAGCATATATGGAAAAAATATATGAAAAGGATCATAGAACAGATCTGCATGGATCAGTGAATATTATTGAATTCTATAAACATTGAATTAAATCAGCTTAATTAGCTGGATGAAAGTTTATTACAGTATTACCACAAATTAAAAACAGAAGATAATAATCAATACATAACAGGCTATAAAAAGTAATAAAAGAATGATAATAAAAACATAAAATACATCTAAATTCACTGTTTAGTTGACATATGTTTAGCAGATTACTGCTTAATTGATGCAACAGTGAAGCCAAACACTATCAAAATGTATAGCAGGTTACTGCTTACTAGATGTGGTGGTGAGTACAACGGTGTAAATCCGTTTACCCACAAACAGGTTTTCCCGCACTGGGAGATGTCTCCTGTACCAGAAGATGGCTGATCGTCTGTGGGGTGCCTTTTTATTTTGTCCGGATGGCGTCTGGTCTTGCTTCTGCTTTTTTGAAATGCCCGGCTTCTGAATAGGCTCTGCCCCCTTATTGACGTACTTCTGTATCTACGCGTTTCTCCGTTCACAGACGGCTTCGTCAGGACGTGAAGTGCTTGATTGTTCCCCCTCTCTGCAGTTTTTTCTATATTTCAATAATAAATGCATTATGATGTAGATTAAAGTACTTACTTATGATTCTGATCTCATTATTTTGCTTTTTTCATTCTTTTGTAAAATTAGCTTTGATTTATAATGCACCAAATTATTAATCAGTAGAATTTATTTTCTATACAACACAATTCATATTCCATTATTAAATATTTGTAGCTCATATATATCATATGTTCCATGCCACAAGGCGTTAAGTGTAAATTATTTTAAAAGTTAGTCTAAAAAGTTAGTTGAATAAAATCAACATTTACTGGCTGTCATCGAGCCATCAGTCATCTATTTTTTATTGTCATGGATGGAATGCCATATCATAAAAAAAACAAAATGGCTACCTCATTCTTCATTTTATTTGTTTTGTGGTTCAATTTGAAGGCACAGAATGCTGGTAAATCGCCAGTTGCGCAAGTCTAATATTACACATATACACAAAAACACACACACAGACACAGTGCAGTTTGAATCAGGAATTTTTTTTTACCCATGGTTGTAATGCCTATTGCATCCTTTTTGTATGGTTACATAACAACTCTATACAATTTTAATAGAAATAAAGTTTTCTTGCCCTCAGCAAACAGAATTCTGAGAATGACCAAGGTATGTACATTAAAAATATGATTTGAACATAAATGTTTCATATCTTACAATCCCCTTCCATAACTCAATTACTGCTTCAGAATCGAATTGCTTTTCAGTTTGTCCGTATGTAAGATGATTATTGTAAAACCTTTTTGGTAATTTCACATGCAGAGGTTTCAGCAACACAATTATTCTCATGGCTAACACCTCTGGCAGAGAAAATTGTAACCCTTTAATTGCCAACATAGCTTTGTACTGCTTTTCAGATATAGGTTTCAATGAATGACTGAGATGGCTGTAAATATATCTCATAATTTGATTAAAAGCTGTCCCGTAGTGTAAGACTTGATACATCCCCCAGGCCTGTTTGCATCAGCTAGTTATTTTTTAATAAGAGTCACAAATCCACCGTATAGTAAGGCTCCTTTTCTTTCAGCCTTCAAGCCGTTGATATATTATTTCGTTTGTTAAAATATTTAATGTGCATGATCCCTAAATGTTTGTTTCTTAACCTATATAGTATCATGTAGTCGCGGTTACTGAGAACTTCAAATCATTTAATCTTTCTTAGTGATGTGACTACATACTTCTCGATTTTGCTTTACTACCACAATTTTTTTTCCAAGAGAAGTGATACTTGTTTAGAAAATATTAGATTATTCGGGACTCTGATGGTTAATATTTTCAGGACAAAATCCTTTTGACACAGAGATTTTGGTAGCAGTGCCCCTGGATTTTGTTTTAAAAGCAAAACTCATCTGCCCTTTGAAGTCAAAATCCCTGCTATATCGCAGAAGGTCAAATATAAGCAAGTGGACTTTGAAGGAAAGTTATAATTGCAAACAAAAAACACATTTTCTCAAATAAAATAAGGACTTCTAAAGGAGATCGTAATCGAAGCAGGTCGTGACCTAGTTTAGGATATGGTTGGTCTTCCTTATATCTGGTAAATCTACTATAAGTGTATATGTGTGTGTTGGTTTCTGTTTTAAGAGGATAAACTGGGATATTTACAAGAAAATCTAAGACCCAGCTGTATAAGCTTGGTCAATGTAGTGTTTCAGAAGTCTTTTACGTTTGTACACTGCCTTTTTTCAGTTTTTCATTACTGCCACAATTTCTTTAGCCAAAGAATTCTGGGCAGAGAGCCGATTACTCTGCAAGATGTACAGTAAGGTAAAGGCATTAAAAGAAATTAAGTATACTCTTTACAAGGAAGGAAAAGACGGCCATTAAAATATTAAATAAGACTCTCTGGGGTGATTTGTGAAATTCCTTTTACCTGTTAATGGCTGTGGCTGCAGTTTCTATTGAAGAGCTTTATTATATTACCTGTATACTTTTTTTTGTGGGGAACGAGAATGGTTAGGTTGAAAGGAAGAATTTATTTCAAGAGATGTACATCTAGCTGCAATTTTACTGATGAATAAAAAATTAACAGATTTATGCATATGGCCACAGGAATTACAGCTGCATTAAAGAAAGGATCTAAAAGTTTGATAGAAGTAAACTATGAGATCATTCTTATGTGCTAAGAATTGTAAATCTAAATGGTAAATATGTATGACAGAATTGAATAAATGCTAAACTATTTGATCAATTTATCACTTTGCACTTGTTTCTGTAAGTGTATTTGCCTGATATTGGGCTTGGAAGGAACAGTATAAGAATATCCTACATTTATATAGCACATTTTACTCTTTACGGGGACATCAAAGTGTGTTTGGTAAACACTTTGCAACTTTTCAGTATGCTTCTGTCTTAGCTGTACAGAGCATGTGATGCCAAGAAAGGTAAGTGTCACCAATCTCCAGCAGACTGGGACATATATTCCAAAATGTTTATAAGATGAAAGACACCTTAATCCTAGTTTAAACAAAAGCATGTATTATAAATGATAACTGAACTGTATATTTTGGAGAGTAATGCCAAACATTCAACCACTCTCATTTTTATTACGATATCTCCATTCCTTTGATGGGATAATTTTAATATAATATATGAGTCAGTGTATATATGACATGCAGACAGGAAAATAGATTGAAATATTTGTAGAAAAAAATACATAAAAACAGCAGAATGCACTACTATCTTTTTATTGGTCTAACAATGCATAATTGTAGATTATGCTAACGTAGTGTACCTATAATCTTAATTTTAATAATGACAGGAGGCGAGTATTTTGCATAACTTTCTTTACTTATGCCTCCAGCAACACAAGACAATCAAGCAATACTTTTAACCAATCATAGGCCAACATAGCCTGTATATAAGTCCTTGATGGGCGCGTCTATTCTTCTTTCTTTGATGTGTTAAATGCTATAACATCCAGGGTATGATGAACTTTCTAAAACTTGAACACTGTTAACTTGAACGACCGTAACTAGGATCGAAACTTGAAGGGTCCTTTTGATCCAACTCCTGAATCATTTTATGCTGAAAGGAACAGAAATAGGTGAAAGGTGGTGGAAATGAACTATTGTCCACATATAACTTATAGACATGTCTTTAATTATTCAATATATTGCTGAAATAGACTATTCCTTAGAGATGCATACAATGTCTCCTAATTGTAACTTAATTCCTTTCTGTCTATGCTACCGTCTTTAATCAATATGCAGGTTATTGTCTACAATGCCAAAACTAGAAATATATACCAATATGAACTGTCATCAATAGACATCCCACATACCAATAATATGATGTTATCGTAAATATGCTGGAAATCTGCGAGTATCTAGGGAGAGACAACCCAAAACTTATGGGAGGGAAAATACTCGCCTCCTGTCATTATTAAAATTAAGATTATAGGTACACTACGTTGGCATAATTTACAATTTTATCACATGACAGGAGGCTTCCTATTTTGCATTTTTAACGCTGCGTTAACAACGAAAAGGATGCATGTGATGTCTGTCAGAAATAGAAAACCCTGAAGGTATTTTCTCTAGTCCAGTCCGCCGAGCGCAAAATATCCGCCAACGATGCTCCCGCTGAATATGCACGTGAAGCCGCCGCCCCGCGTACCGAGTGGGCCCCGAAAGCCAGCTCTACCCCTTCCAGGGACCGCGTACCGAGTGGGCCCCGAAAGCCGGCTCTACCCCTGCCAGGGATAAGAGCCAACGTACCCATCTAGCCAACGGGTTTGTATGGCTTGGTATATGATATGAGACTCGGTTACTTCTACGTACCGTAGAAGGGTGTTCACGACGCATAGCCGAGGAACAGTCAGAAAAAAAGGATAAGACACAGATGTAGAGTCCGTCTTGGTCTTGCGAGACACCGTGAAGGTAACTCCTTCTGGTGTTACGGTGAAACCGTCCACGTCGAAAGCTCTAACGTCCGAGACTCTTCGGAACGAAACTAAACATAGTAGGAGTGTCAGTTTGGCTGTTAGTTGTCTTAGAGATAAGGCCGCGTTGTCAGGCCAATTTTGAAGAAACCGGATAACCAAATCTACATCCCATAGACTGTTATACTTCAGGGCCGGAGGTCTGGACAGTTTGATGCCCCGAAGTAGGCGGCATATCAGAGCGTTCTGACCCACTGGTGTTTCATTTATCGGAGTGTGAGCTGCCGAGATGGCGGATCGAGTGATATTAATAGAATGGTATGCTCTCCCTTCGGAGAATAAACCGGACAGAAAATTTAGAATGTAGGAAATAGGTGCTGTAAAGGGATCGAGGTCCCTTTCCATGCACCAGTGATTCCATGTATTCCATGATGATAAGTAGCTGCATCTAGTGCCAGGTGCCCATGAGTCACATAGTAGGTCTCTAGTTGTCTGCGATAGGCCTGAGACGTTCCAAGATCCCTGGAAAGACTCCAGTCCACTAGTTCTAGCCGTTCTTGTGTTATTAATGGGTGAGGTTCCCCTTCTGGGTTCGTTAGGAGGAGTGGGAACACTGGTAGGACTAATGGATGGTCCTGCAACAGTGCTAGTAGGTCTGGGAACCATGCTTGGCTCTTCCACAATGGTGCGATCAGTATCAGTGATGTCCTTGATCTGCGTAGGTGATGGAGGACTCTTGCCAGCATTGAGAATGGCGGGAATGCGTACGCACCTTTCGGTGGCCATTGTTGTAGGAACGCATCCACCGCTTTGCTCTGTGGGTCCGGGAGCCAACAGTAGAACCTCGGTAGTTGTGTGTTTGTCCGTGATCCGAAGAGGTCTATGTGTAGGGGACCTCTTCCCGTTCTCACCCTGTGGAAGATGGCGGCGTCTAGTCCAATGTCGACAGAACCAATCCACCGTGAGGTTGTCGACTCCGGGAAGGTATTCTGCTCTGATCGTGATGTTGCGGGGAAGACAAAACCCACAAAACTCTACCACACAAAAACAAAAGTTTTAGACTTTAGAAAAGCAGACTTTTTCTAAAATTAGAATATGGGTAGAGGAGTCATTATCAGACTGGAGCAATTTAAATGGAGTCCAAGAGAAATGGGATTATTTAAAAGTTGCACTATTGAAGGCAACAGAAAATTGCATTAGGCTTGTCAGTAAAAGCAAAAATTCAAGAAACCACTGTGGTACTCCGCAGATGTGGCCAAAATAGTTAAAAACAAAAAGTTAGCATTTAGGAATTATAAAAAAACCCAGAGTGAGGGAGACATAATGATCTATAAGATTAGGCAGAAAGAGGCTAAGCAAGTTATAAGAGCTTCCAAATCACACACAGAAGAGAAAATAGCACAGTCAGTAAAAAAGGGGGATAAAACATTTTTTAGATACATAAATAAGAAAAGAAAAGTAAAACAAGGATTAGTTAGATTAAAAATAAAAGAAAGAAGGTATGTAGAAGAGGATAAAGGTCTAGCTGACTGCCTCAATGAATATTTTTGTTCTGTATTTACAGATGAAAATGAAGGAAAGGGACCTCAGTTGAGAAAAAGGATAAATGAGTCATTTATTACACGTGAGTTTACAGAGGAAGAGGTTCTATTTCAACTGTCAAAAGTAAAGACAAATAAGTCAATGGGACCTGATGGAATACACCCAAAGCTATTAAAAGAGCTTAGTGGTATACTAGCAAAACCATTAACAGATTTATTTAACCAATCATTGTTAACAGGAGTAGTCCCAGAAGATTGGAAGTTAGCGAATGTTGTGCCCATTTACAAGAAAGGTAATAGGGAGGAGTCGGGCAACTATAGGCCAGTAAGCCTTACTTCAGTAGTGGGGAAAGTGATGGAAACCATGTTAAAGGATAGGATTGTTGAACATCTAAAAATACATGGATTTCAAGATCAGAGACAACATGGATTTACTTCAGGGAGATCATGCCAAACTAATCTTATTGATTTTTTTGATTGGGTAACTAAAATTATAGATCAGGGTGGTGCAGTAGACATTGCTTACCTAGATTTCAGTAAGGCTTTTGACACTGTTGCACACAGAAGGCTTATCAATAAACTGCAATCTTTAAGTTTGGATTCAAATATTGTTGAATGGGTAAGGCAGTGGCTGAGTGACAGGCAACAGAGGGTTGTAGTTAATAGAATATATTCGAAGCTTGGACTTGTCACCAGTGGGGTACCTCAGGGATCTGTACTTGGACCCATTTTCTTTAATATTTTTATAAGTGATATTGCAGATGGTCTTGCTGGTAAGGTATGTCTTTTTGCTGATGATACTAAGATATGTAACAGGGTTGATGTTCCAGGAGGGATAGGCCAAATGGCAAATGATTTAGGTAGACTAGAAAAATGGTCAGAATTGTGGCAACTGACATTTAATGTGGATAAGTGCAAGATAATGCATCTTGGACGTAAAAACCCAAGGGCAGAGTACAGAATATTTGATAGAGTTCTAACCTCAACAATTGAGGAAAGGGATTTAGGGGTGATTATTTTCGATGACTTAAAGGTAGGCAGACAATGTAATAAAGCAGCAGGAAATGCTAGCAGAATGTTTGGTTGTATAGGGAGAGGTATTAGCAGTAGAAAGAGGGAAGTGCTCATGCCATTGTTCAGAATACTGGTGAGACCTCACTTGGAGTATTGTACACAGTACTGGAGACCGTATCTTCAGAAGGATATTGATACCTTAGAGAGGGTTCAGAGAAGGGCTACTAAACTGGTTCATGGATTGCGGGATAAAACTTACCAGGAAAGGTTAAAGGATCTTAACATGTATAGCTTGGAGGAAAGACGAGACGGGGGGACATGATAGAAACATTTAAATATATAAAGGAATCAACACAGTAAAGGAGGAGACTATATTTAAAAGAAGAAAAACTACCACAACAAGAGGACATAGTCTTAAATTAGAGGGACAAAGGTTTAAAAATAATATCAGGAAGCATTACTTTACTGAGAGGGTAGTGGATGCATGGAATAGCCTTCTAGCTGAAGTGGTAGAGGTTAACACAGTAAAGGAGTTTAAGCATGCGTGGGATAGGCATAAGGCTATCCTAACTATAAGATAAGACTAGGGACTAATGAAAGTATTTAGAAAATTGGGCAGACTAGATGGGCCGAATGGTTCTTATCTGCCGTCACATTCTATAAGGAAGGTTAAAAAAAAATTTAAAAAGGGAAAAAAAAAAAGGTGGGGAGGAGAATTGAGGAGGGAGAGGAGGGGAGCTGACACACAGATGAGAAATCATATTATGCGCAAACAGAGAAGTCGTCTGAATATCACCGAAAGAGGAGACCTTTGTTTGTTCCTTACGAAAATCGAACCAGCTATCAAATATTTAGTCTTGCAGCATCAACCTCAAGGATCTCATTAATCACTAGTAAAGGTAATTTCAATTTACTTTATTGTTTTCTCATTAAACTTTATAAAGTTAAAAACATTATAAACATGCATTAAGTAGAAATAAAAAGATAAATGTATGTACATTTTTTTATTTTTTTAAAACACCCTCCTTTCTAAACAATATTCCGCACTTGCACGAAAACTGGTGGGTGGTAAGGAACTTTTTTCAACCAAAAAGATGCATTAGTGGGCGGTAGGTAGAAAAATGTTGACTACCACTGTTTTAGGCACTAACTGAGATAAAGTTTCCACTAGTACAAAGTTACAGAGAGTAACCAATAGTCATGTAAGTAACAACCCCATTAATACTTGAACATAATGGGGGAACAGAGATAAAGTCATAAGAGAGATAATCTGTTCTGATCAAAATAATACTATATGAGTTCAAAAATATGCACTAAAGGAGCTCCATATGTACTCCCTAAAAAAAGGGGTGAAAATTATAGAATAGGGGAATCTCAGAGAATTGGACGTTATCACACTAGAGGATAACCAAAATAGCCTGATAGTAAATACCCCCAAGTGGACAGTCCAAAGATCCCCCCTCTAATACCTCGGGACAGAAGTCCCTACAACCAAACTAACGCTCAAAATTTTAGCTCCATGTAAATCTCTCAAATAGACTGTCCCTGATCAAGATAAGTATCCACTAGATAAACCCTAAATTGTAGACTACATTAAATGGTAGAAAAACAAATTCTCATTCCCACAAAACTTAAATAAACAAAAAGATAACAAAATAAAAAGAAAACGCCCGATATGTGTTTTGGCGCTTGAGTAATGCGCCTTCATCTGGGGCTATCAGTGAGTGTCTGCAAGGCTCCGACTTTTTAAAACCTTCGTGCCAATAATGGACACATTCCCTAAGGAGGTGTAATCAAAAAACTGTTAAGGGCTGTATCTCAAATTAGATAAGTTCAACTCCCTGGTTAAAGTTCATCCCTCGGGAGGTATTATTTTTGTTTAACTCTAACTGAAGATGTAACTATTTCTTTTTTTAATACATTTTCCAAATACATGAAACTACAGCTTTGTATGTTTATGGTTGTTATATTGCACTTGTTTAATCTGGTATCCTAGACAGGGGATATACAAGAATCTGAAACAATTGTCCAAGCCTTCAGTAGTATGAAAACAAGCCTCCCTGTTCTATTGAAAGGGATACTTAAATATCACAGTTAGAAATAGGCCATTTTTACTGTAAATCCAAAATAATTAACTATATATGAATGTAGTATTTGCCTCTGCTCAAACCCAGTGTTAGAAGATTCAAGAAAGGTAGTGATCTGCCATCTCTCCACCAGTCACTGTTAAAGAAGTGTTCTTACATAGCAAGACCACTTAATGTTATCTCACATATATATTATTAAGTGTTCTTGCATAGCAAGACCACTTAATGTTATCTCACATATATATTATTATTATTATTAAGATACGACCATTTGAAGATGGCAACCACCAAAATACTCTGACCTGTGTCAAGCTGCAGCAGCAAGTGATGTCATAGACAGGGCCTTTTGAACACCTGCTAATGTTTTTATAAATGTATGGTTTAATGTAACTGTGCAACAACGTTGCAATTGAATGTGCTAGACTACTGGTGGAGGCAAGAACACTTCACACAATTTCCCCAGAAATTGTAGCTTTTTCCTGTATATTATTATTATTATTATTATAGCAAAATTTACCACCCTAACTCCTCCACAGTTTTACACTACATAGACAAAATTTACCAAAGCGTGCAGATTGGTCGATCGGATTGCTATTACTTTGTGGAGCGTTTAGCCGAATGGTTCACGGAATATCGTCGTTCTTGTGGCGAAATTTGTCCCATAGGAATGAATGGCAGAAGCTAGAGTGGGAGCTGGCAAAGCTGAAAAATCAGGACATGATTTCTAAACTGCCACCACTCCCTTATTTTCAGGCCCACCTACACAAATCTTATATCAAAACGTTCCGCTATCCCTGCTGCCACTAAACATGTCAACGGCTAAGCCGTAGTCCTGATAGATTTCACAATAGAATCATTTGTTTGCAACTAACGCCGTCCATTGACTTTCATTGAAACTTCACTCTGCAAAGCTCAAATTTGAAGTGCAATTTCTAAACTGCGACTGTGCCTTAATTTTTAATACGTCAGAGACATACTATGCATCAAAATGTAGGTCTGGGTCTTGTGATTCTCACAATATAAAGCTCTTCGCTGTAGGATTTATAGTTTTTAAAATATGACCGTTTGAAGATGGCAACCACCAAAATACTCTGACCTGTCAAGGCTGCAGCAACAAGTGATGTCATAGACAGGGCCTTTTGAACACCTGCTAATGTTTTTATAAATGTATGGTTTAATGTAACTGTGCAACAACGTTGCAATTAAATGTGCTATGTAAATGATAACAGTTACTCCGCCCACTCCAGTTGTAGACTACAGGTGGAGGCAAGAACACTTCACACAATTTCACCAGAAATTGTAACTTTTCTAGTTATTATTATTATTATTATAGCCAAATTTACCACCCTAACTCCTCCCACAGTTTCTACACTACATGGACAGTAATATACCGAAACGTGCAGATTGTTCCCGATTGGATTGCTATTACTTTGTGGAACGTTTCGCCGAATGGTTCACGAAATATCGTTGTTTTTGTGGCGAAATTGGTCCCATAGGAATGAATGGCAAAATGTTCAAAACTAGAGTGGGAGCTGGCAAAAGCTGAAAAATCAGGAAATGATTTCTAAACTGCCACCACTCCCTTATTTTCAGGCCAACCTACACAAATCTTATATCAAAAAGTTCAGCTATCCCTGCTGCCACTAAACATGTCCACGGCTAAGCCATAGTCCTGATAGTTTTCACAATATAACCATTTGTTTGCAACTCACGTCCACTCACGACATTCATTGAAACTCCACTCTAGACACCTAAAATTTGAAGGGCAATTTCTAAACTACGACTGTGCCTTCATTTTTAATACTTCAGAGACATACTATGCATCAAAATGTAGGTCTGAGTTGAGTCTTGTGATTCTCACAATATAAAGTTCTTCGCTGTAGGACTTATAGTTTTTATAAATACGACCGTTTGAAGATGGCAACCGCCAGTGAAGTGAGCAATTTGGAGCAGTTTGTTTCTAACCGCTCTTCTCTGCCCAATTTGAAATCTATTAGTTCCTGTTGGCAGTTGGTGGAATGTTCGAGGGATTTGAAATGGCGGCTGCAGAAACCCTATGTAACAAGGCTGCAATATGAAGATGCTGTTATATATGTATTAATAAAGTGAGTACTTCGTTATACAGGAATTATTGACTGATTTGTACAAAACATCACAGTGGCAGCAGGGATAGCTGAACGTTTTGATATAAATTGGTACATTTATATCCCTCCATGGCAAGACGACTTACTATTATCTCACATATATATTATTATTCTTATTGAGCAATTTGGAGCAGTTTGTTTCTAACCGCTCTTCTCTGCCCTATTTGAAATCTATTAGTTCCTGTTGGCAGTTGGTGGAATGTTCGAGGGATTTGAAAGATTTGAAAGTTCTTCTCTGCCCTTGCTGTAGAGTGAGTGAACCACACGCCAACCTTTCCACAGTTACTCCAACCACTCCAACCACACAACAGTTACTCAGCTCACTCCACCCAGTTATTCCGCCCACTCCAGTTGTAGACTACTGGTGGAGGCAAGAACACTTCACACAATTTCACCAGAAATTGTAGCTTTTCTAGTTGATTCTGCTATGGATGATGGAAATTATTTGTACGCATGTTTGCGTGTGTGATGGAGGTTTATGTGGGCTACTTGTGTGTGATGTGAATTGTGTGGTAGGTACATGTATGTAGGGCAGGGATGGTAACAGTTGGTATCTGAGGCATTTACAAGCAATGACCTCTGTTTGTTCATGAACCTCACACATCTCATATCATGGAAAATATTCAAGTGAAGCAATGCAGGTCTCGAGATCATTGAGATTGTAGACTACCATGTGTTTTCCTATTAGTTGCTCAAAAAGCCATCAAACCCTCAACCTAGCAGACTTCCCAGACAACACAAAATAAGAATAAATAGAGTTGCATCAGCAAACTAAACTAACAGGAAACCATGGGGAAGATCGAGACAGGCTGTTTTCTAATAGCAGGGGGTTGGATCAGCTTAAACTACCTATGTGGGGGACGTTTAAAGTGTTCATTAGCCACTTTATTAAAGGGAGATGTAAACTACTTTACAGGAATAACGAGGTACTGATGACTATATGCCCTGTTTTGATAACAGTATGCGTGCTTGTTACCTCTTAACATCCTATCCACTTGGTTATTACATCCAGTGGGTATGCCTATAATACCTAGAGTGCTGAACCCTTTGAACCCGGCACTGCTTAGAGAAGAGTTCTCTCTCTCTTCCACTTGTAACCGGATGCAAGTCCAATACTGTGATAGATGTTACAGTCTGTGTCCTATAGTAGCTACACTTACAGACTACTGATACAACGTGATCGGCAATCATCCCCCCTCCCTCCTTTCCTCGAGCCCCCATGTTCTGAGTTCCCTTAATTCCTTCAGACTTTGGCAATATCAGCAAACATTAGAGGTACCTAACTATTTACTGATCCTCCTAAGGTTATATACTTAAGGTAAACTGGATATTTTGATACTTATATCCCAGTATTTTAAAATACACAAGTTTGATTTATTCATTTATTTATTTATTTGTATCACTTGGGTTGCACTCTTCCATTTATTTTTGTGTATTGTCTTTTTGATGTCTTCGGCCATATGGATATACCAATAAAGGCTTTAACCACTTATATGAAATCTTAATTCTTGTAGGTTCTCTTTCACGGAGTCAGGACCACCCACAACAAATTTTGTGAGTGGTTACCTCTACTCAATCGTATTCATATCTTCTCAGTATCTAGGGTCCATGTCCTTGAGTTCCTCCGTAACCTACTAGGAGGCACCGGTGTTAACTTGTTTACCACCATAGCCTCTCTTTTCTCCGCAACTTACAAATCACCTGGAACTCTGAGTTGGAACGCGGAGTTGCTGCGGTCCAGTAAAACAAATATGAATGCTAACTTTGGCCAGTATTTGTGACTAAGTGGCTACTAAACAGACTTGGCATACCCCATTTGCAATACAGTGTGTTGTCTACTTTTGCAAATGGTATACCATCATAGCGGTAATTCTCATTCCTGGGCTACCATATGGTCTCGAAGGCAACATAATTTGTCTGGCAAATGTCAATGTGTATAAACTGAAAAATGTAATGTGCTATATTTGACCCTGTAACTTTCAAATACATCAAAAAACCTGCACATAGGGGGTATTATTGTACTCGTGAGACATTGCTGAATACAAATATGTGTATTTTATTGCAGCAAAAGCAAACAGTATTATGACATTTACAATTAAAATGCAATGCAGAACTAAAAAATTACAACATTTCTTAATTTCTCACATTTTCTTAGATTTCATTCATATGAAATTATGTTTTATATATTAATATTTGATGTGAAATAAAAGCTGAATTTCTCCTGAAAAAGTGATATATAATACAGACATATAGTCAAATTCCACGTTTTTTTTTGTTTTGTTTTTTATCCGAACTTGTACAATTGTCTCAGTCCTTAAGGAGTTAAACTACAATAAATATGTTTTGAAATCAGTCTGTGTACATAACATACATTGTTTTTATTCTATATTACATTTTAGTTGCACAAATTGTAATTAGTAAGTCACTTGAAATTTCTCAGAACAGTCCTGCCAGTCCTGACCAAAGCCCCATTCACACCCATAAAATTATATTCCCCACTTTCTCCATTTGGAATGTTTGGAGGTTTGCATTATATTATCTGATAATGCAGTGTTAGCTCACTATATTTAATCAATTTCAGAGTTAGACACATTCTGACATTATATTTGTTATATTCTCCCCAATCTCCTTTCTCAGTTTTTCTATCTCTTGTTTCTCTTTAGTTGTTAACACAGTACATTTATATTACAGTTCTAAATAATCTTTCATGATAGCACTATACTGTTTGTGTTTGTGTTTTACTATTTTTAATCTATATATTATCCTTTACACTCCATAAAGAACTCATCACACAGTGAAGCTCTCTTTGTGTGTGTTACTGTATCAGACTGCTGTAATACCTCTGCCATAGGATTGTCTCTATGGCTCTCTCACGGTGCTCCTAGCATGAAGCCTATATAGAGCTCTCCATCTGGATTGTGGGTCCCCTTGGTCCTGGCATTGTACCAACCTTAGCAGTTTCTCTGGTGAGGTCCCAATCTGTGGCTCTGGCTGATGAGTAAGGCAGAATATAGCAGGACAGCTCCTTCCTGAGTAATAGTGCTGTGAACTTGAACTTGAACAGCAGATCAGTGTGGGCTGTAATGGATTGCTGACTGGCTCTGATACACTGCACTGCTGTTAGTATCTGCTTGCCTTTTTCTTGAGTGTTGATCTGACTCTGCTTTTGAATTCTTCAGACAGAATGACCTCCTTGTAGCAGTGCTGCAGAAGGGCTGCTGTTAATGTCTGTGTTCTTGGCAATGTGTGAAATTGGAAGTGAAGGTTTGTTTTTGTTAATATGGACCTTGTCCCCTTACAGTGTGTATAAATATTCACAGGATCTCGCAGTGTGTTAGTGCTACTGCAGGATGAGTGTGTCTGTGTTCATTGGAAGGTGTGTATATGTGCATCCTCTGAGTGTGGCAGTGCTGGTGATAGAATGAGGATGTGAAGTGCCTGTGCTTGTCACAGGATGTTAGTTGGTGTATGTGCTTGGCTGTTAACACCCTGCAGGGCTGTAACATTTATAAAGGTGTTTAGTGTCTTGTCATTACTTTTGTACTTGATGTTCTCTTTCTGATATATGATTAACCACTCAATATATCATTTCTTGTTACTCACTGCTACTAACATACACACACACACAAAGTAAAAAGAGTAAAGGAGCCGCAACACTACAACATAATCAAATTAAGATTTATTCCATCATTAAGGGGATCCAGCAACGTTTCGACAAATGCAGTGTCTTTGTCAAAATGAGGATCTAACTAACACCACAATGTTTAAATACCCTCTCAATTACATCAATTAATAAATCTTCATTTGGTTATGCTGTAATAATGCGGCTCCGTTATTAATTTTACTTTGTGAAGGTGTTTGGAGAGTGGCCTTGGAAACCTGCACCTATGATATAAATGAAGAGTGCTGCTGAATCTCCGAGTATACACACACATACATACGCACACACATATATACCAGCTCATTCTAGTTGTTCTGTTCAATGATACTATTATTTATTCTGCAACTAGTGAATAGACTTAATTTATGTAAGAACTTTGGATAGAGATGACACTATAGAAACAATGTAAAATAAATAAATCTAACATGCTAAACTAGTTTATATTTTGCCTGGCATGCTGGTCTGAATGAATAACATGATAAAATAATATGTGATTAAAGGGACACTAGAGTCACTTAACCCCTTAAGGACACATGACATGTGTGACATGTCATGATTCCCTTTTATTCCAGAAGTTTGGTCCTTAAGGGGTTAAACTACTTTAGCTTAATGAAGCAATTATGTGGTGTAGATCATACCCCTACAGTCTCACTGCTTAATTCTCAGCCATTTAGGAGTTAAATCACTTTTGTTTCTGTTCATGCAGCCCTAGCTACACCTTCCCTGACTGTGACTCACACAGCCTGTATAAAATAAGTTTCATTTTCGGGGGCGGTGCTTGCCAAACATGGCGAACTGTCGCACATCCCAAAAGCTTTAGGAGAAATCCTGTAAATACTGACCTGTTTGACTACTCAAACTCCTCAAACTTGGACTACTACACCTCTGCTGACTCCCAGCTAACCGAGAACTTTAACGATTATGCCTCTGACAGACAACAAGGCATATCCCACTGGATGACCCGCAGTGGCAATACCGTGGCCTAGTAGCGGCCTGGCTGTGCGGGACTAGAGGGGATGGCCGATCCCTCAGCCCACGTGCCAGTCGGACCCATGGTGGGCAGCCCTGTCTTCCCCCCTCGCCGGTGAGGGTTATCCCGGGAACCACAGCCACTTACCTACATCCGGGACTGATCTGAGTGCACCCCGCCAAAATCCACGGGCCCTACTATGTCTCTCAAAACGGCGCTGGAACACGACCCCGTGAAACATACAAGGCCTAACCTAAGCTTCTTGGCAATATTTGACACAATCTGTGAAGCCTTCTGGGAACGACTGAGGCAATGAGCAGACCATGTCCACAGGCTCATAGACGCTAGACCCCCAAAAGGAGCACCCACACATTTGCTCATCCCACTCCGGAGATACCAAGGGGGCCCAAGAAGATGCACTGTCTCTCCGGTACGTACCAATCTGCAACGCATTGATACCTTGCCTCACGAAGGGGCATCCGCTGATTCCCTTATCTCACTCAGAGACTCTTACACATGCAATTTCCCTTGGGATTTCCAACCCAAGCAGAACCTCTCTGGAGTCCATCTCCCTTTATTAACTCGTGAACACAACAAGTTGTGGGCAAAGCATATGACTATAAACGTTTGCTCTTTGTATTTATGTACATTTTTTGCGACATGTGGAATGCCGCAATATTGACCACGAATGCCAACCGAGGGAATAAGCTGATGCTTTAGTCTATACTGAATGCAGGCCTGCTATCAGTGAATGAGTCTTTATGAGATGCCCGGATTCCATTTTGTTTTACACTGTTTATTTTGCTCAACTATTTTTCAATATGTTTTTATGCATAGAATATGGCGCAACTTTCTTGAGCTTTAGGTTCAGTACCAGTAGAAATACTATTGCATCCCTGGCCTGATTATAGAATAACTCACCCCACTTTTCTAAGCACTGGATACTCACTACTACAATAATTGTCTAGCTTGTTTCCTTAATCATAATCAGCACTACTCGTCAGCTCTTATCACCATGTCTAAATAGCCTGCCTAAGAATATAAATGCCTATCACTCATAATATTCAGCATTTTCCTTCTGTCAACATGTCTTACCAGCTAGAAATATTTAGACATGCTTGTTGTTTTTTTTTTTGTTTCCTTAAAAATGAAAAGTGCAGTATTTCATAGCATTTCATGGTCTACACCTTTTGCTTGTTGATTATACTCATGAGGAATGTACTCTGTTTGTTACGCTATGCACTACAAAAATAAAGAATATTAAAAAAAGTTTCATTTTCAATCAGACTTACCTAGCTTTAGAATTTTTCGTCCTGCTCCTTAAATTGAACTTTATTCACACATAGGAGGCTCCTGCAAGGTCTAGCATGCTATTAACAGTACAGGAGATAAGAAATTCTCAAATTCTCACATTAGTTCTCACTTTACAGGAAGTGTTTAGGGCTGCAAAAACAAAAAAAAATTGGGGGGGAAATAGTGCAAAGAGGCAATACTAGATTGATCAACATAATATTAGATATACACTAAAGCAATTCTTCCTCTCTCATTTCGTGTATTTTTTTGTTTCCTTAAAAATGAAAAGTGCAGTATTTCATAGCATTTCATCTTTCGTCTATACCTTTTGCTATACTATAATATGAATGTTTAAATGACGTCATTTTGGCGGGAATTTCAAATTTTCTTAACAGTATTGTATGTTATATAAACCTCTGTATGTCAGGTGTGCCCTCCTTTTATTATTATCTACTTGATGAAGCCTTCTAAGGCGAAACGCGTATAGATATTATTTTAATCACTTTATAATAAAGAATTTAATTTGGCATAGATTATTTTATAGCCATTTTTTCATTTATTCTTTTTATATTGTATATTGAATAATTTATTTCATTTGTGCACCTGATCTACACCTACAAGGAACTCAAAGAATCCACAGGTGGGGATTACACCACCTAGGCGCTTATACTGAGCAGTACAGATCTGCTCTATAGAATGTAAGTATTTTACTTTACATTCCTCTGCTTTATTGTATATAGAGAGCACTATATTTTTTCTCTCATTTTGGGTTGAATAACATTTATTCGAATACGGAATCTGGGACAGATACTCTCCAATCAAACATCTCTTTGTTTATCCTTGAGTGGGGATTGTTCCACTTCGCGCGCTGAATACCAGAGCTGGGATCTAGCTCTGGAAAGTGTGAGTACGGCTATTTTATTTATTCAATACTTTATTTCCGCTGACATACTATACCATTGGAGTTCCTGTTTTTGTTTCCCTTCCATATATCCTTTATTGGATTCAAGCACACCACTGTGAAGATTCCACTCCATTCTGACGTCTCAGGATTTCCCGCTTTTCCATAATATTTCACCATTACGGACTCTTGATAAGTTTTCTGGACTATTGTTTTATTTATATTTTATAATTTTTACCACCATTTTATATTTGCTTCCTTTATTATATACTCTGTATACGTTTTATCGTATATTTTAGGCGCACTTTGATCTCTTCTTCCATTTTATCTTTATATTTAGGGGATTATAGGGGATTCCCCTCTTAAAGGTGCTGCCTTTTTCTATTTTATTTGTGTGGCAGTAAAGCGCTGATTTTTTCTGTTTTTGTATCATTTTAGTATTTGCTGTGATTTACCTCTTTCAATAAAAGACGGTTGTCTCTTTTTTTTTTTACATGAATCGTTACGTTTTATACATGGAAAAACGAAAGACACAGGCCATACTCTGTGATAATGATGGTATAGATTTATTTCAGGATAAGTCACTCCACCAAACAAACTCAAGCTTATTTGTCAAATTCTTATCTCCAAATGAATTGAGGAAAGCTCCTTCACTCCCGAACCCCGCTATTATGCAGTCTGCATCTCCTGTGCTGTTTGAAAAGACTCATATGCACCTGGTGTCATGATTTCACAAACTGGAACCAGAAGTGACGCGCCAAGACAGCGCAAGATAGGCACTGAAGGAGAGGTTAATGGCACATCAGGAGTCTTTTCATACAGTATGGAGTATGATAGCAGGGGTCAGGAGTGAAGGAGCTTTCCTCAGTTCATCCGTAGATAAGATACGCCATCATTATCACAGAATGTAGCCTGTGTCTTTTGTTTTATCTGTTGCTGGGATGGATCATTGGTGTCCGTTTACATGAAGCACCTTTGGCGTTGATGGCTGACTCATAAGGTGGAACATGAGTGCAAAGATTATTGTTTTTGGTGTCTTAACTTTTATACATGGTCAGTTCCACCATTACTATAGTTACAATGTTCTGTATGTTTACATTATATTGTTCATTTAATAAAATTATAGTTTTGTTGTTTCATAATGTAAACTAAACCTTGCTCTAGACTAGGAATCGTCCCTTGTACAAATAATTATTAATTGCTTTGGCTTTTAAAATTAGAATTTAAATGAGCCTTGATTAGTGGGATTAGTTTACTCATGGAACTTTTTCCTCAGTATAGCGGCCATTTTCCCTTAGGTACGGTCACCATGCATTTTGGGCATCCATTAATGTTCTTCAGTTTATCTCCTTACCATCTGTGTATATACATTATTGAGATTATAGGGGTTAAGCCATATCTGGCAGCCCAAAGGTCCCCCAATTCTGAAATACAGCCGAAAACATAAATTCTGATAGCAGTCAGCCTAAGCTGGGAAGGTACCAGCCCACAAAGAGATACTTGGGAGTCAAACACGTTAATAAAGCATAATTCCTGCTATGTGAGATGCAGGAGCAAGGCAGCGTGTGCCGCATGCTCATGTCACCCAGAACTTTTTTTTAATGATTTACAAGACTTATAGCTGACTTGTAATTAAGAGCTGCCTCTTAATTGTGACTTTCTGTAGGTTTATTGAAAGTTTGACATTGTATAATGTGCAGCATTCAATAGGTATCTATGGATATCAAAGCATATTATTGAAATAATATGTCAGAGGATTTCTCTGAGCTGTTAAACTCAAGTTAACTAACAGTTCAAGGTCCTTGAATGTATTTGTTCTGGATACTGTTATTTGGCTCAGAGCCACAACAGTTTGACATTGAACTTCCAGGTTTTAATCCTTTCGTGACAAAAATACTGCCCCATCATAAAAGACTGGGATTTGCCTTTTCCATTTTCAAGAAGAAATAAAATAAAATTTAACCTGCATAGGAATATGCTGGTGGAATATAGTCAAGACTTTACAGTTTTTTTGTCAGTTCTCCGGAGATTAGAATATTTAGAGCATGTAGTACACTATGAATGGAGCCTTAAAGGGACAGCTTCAGAGAAAATACAGTGTTTACAATGCTGCCTTAGGCCTGCTCCACTGAACAAAATTATAAACGCTACACTTTTGTTTTTGCCCCCATTTATCATGAGCTGAACTCAAAGATCTAAGAGTTTTCTACGTACACAAAAGACCTATTTCTCTCAAATATTGTTCACAGGTCTGTCTAATTCTGTGTTAGTGAGCACTTCTCCTTTGCTGAGATAATCTATCCACCTCACAGGTGTGGCATATCAAGATGCTGATTAGACAGCATGATTATTGCACAGGTTCTCTAACATAAGCCGTCTCCAAAGGCATTTCAGAGAATTTGGCAGTATATCCAACCGGCCTCACAACCGCAGACCACGTGTAACTACACCAGCCCATGATCTCCACTTCCAGCATCTTCACCTCCAATATCGTCTGAGACCAGCCACCCGGACATCTGCTGCAACAATTGGTTTTCAATTTTTTAACAAAAGAATTTCTGCACAAACTGTCAGAAACCATCTCAAGGAAACTCATCTGCATGCTTGTCGTCCTCATTGGGGCCTCTTCCTCACTGCAGTTAGTCGTCTTAACCGACTTGAGTGGGAAAATGCTCACATTCGATGGCGTCTGGCACTTTGGAGAGGTGTTCTCTTAAAGGATGAATACCAGTTTTTACTGTACAGGGCAGATGACAGACAGGGTGTATGGCGTTGTGTGGGTGAGCAGTTTGCTGATGTCAATGTTGTGGATCAAGTGGCCCATGGTGGCGGTGGGGTTATGGTGTGGTCAGGCATATGTTATGGACAATGAACAGAGGTGCATTTTATTGATGGCATTTTGAATGCACAGAGATACCATGACGAGATCCTGAGGCCCATTATTGTGCCATTCATCCACGACCATCACCTCATGTTGCAGCATGATAATGCATGGCCCCATGTTGCTAATATCTGTACACAATTCCTAGAAGCTGAAAACATCCCAGTTCTTGCATGGCCAGCATACTCACCAGACATGTCACCCATTGAGCATGTTTGGGATGCTCTGGATCGGCGTATACGACAGCGTGTTCCAGGTCCTGCCAACATCCAGTAACTTCGCACAGCCATTGAAAAGTAGTGGACCAGAGGGGGGCGTGGCCGGGACACGGAGCGAGCTGGACGCGTGTGAGTGAAGCTCCGCTCCGACAGCACCGCTTGCAGCTCACATTAGCGCACAAAACTGAGCCAGAACTGCCGACATGGAGAAGCGACCCCCTAAGAAACCCCCCAAGCGGGTGGCTGAGCCTGGAGCCACTGTGGCGGATCTCTTTGCCTGCTCCCGCCAAAACCCGACGGGCTCTCAAGATGGCGCCGAGACTGAAGCTGGCTCCATGACAGCGCCTCCTCTCCCAGCTCCAACTCAGGGGACACAATTTAAAGCACCAGACACCAACCAAATCCTGTCTAAGTTATCTAAAGGGTCAAAGCCTACCTGGCTGGCGAAATTGAGCGCTCTACACAGGTGCTTCAAAATGAAATACACTCCATTGGGGACCGCACCACTAGACTGGAGCAACGCCTCAAAGCCACAACCATCGCACACAACGCAGCCATACAGCAGGTAAATGCTTTAACTGACAGGCTCACTAATGCGGAACTCGCAATAGAGGACATGGCGAATAGATCTCGCCGAAATAACCTACCCCTGCGGGGCCTCCCAGAGCGACAGGGAGAGGGCCCCATAACGGAGCTGGTAACCCAGATTCTCAAACCAGTACTGCCAGAACTCCCTGACCACCTCTGGATTATTGAACGCACTCATAGGGCTCTACGCACGAGACGGGCAGAGACAAATACCCCCAGGGATGTCGTGATTCGATTTTTGCATTTCCAAACAAAGGAAGCCGTACTGCGCAAAAGCCAAGAAGGCCCAGTACGATACCAAGGCCACGAGCTCGCTATATACCAAGACTTGGCCCCGACCACGTTGCAGCGTAGAAGAGAGTGGAAGCCTATCACGGACACGCTGAGGGAGCAAGATATCAAATATGCTTGGGGATACCCCTTTAAACTACTCATCTTCCGAAACAACAGAACGCATATACTGCAACCGGGGGACGACGCAGCAGCCTTCCTGGCGGGCCTGGGGCTCCAGGTGCCGACAAACTTGCCCCCCACGATCGCCACCCGGGGAGAGCTCCAGGATCTCCCACTGGAATGGCTACCAGCAGGAGAGTAAGGTACCAGGGCCCCAAATACACATGCACGAACTCTGAGTGCCTCCCATGTCACACACTTACGGGAGGGCCGCTCAGCGCATTGGGTGGGGGACGGGGTGAGGATTCTGGGCACCACACCGCCAAATGGCACTATGACTAAATAGGGAACTTTTGCTCTTGACCCATTCCACAGCTTAGAGTGCTGCCACTAGCGGAGGGCCGGGGAATGCACATTGACCTTCCAATCTGAGGCAGGGTCATACCCAAAGGAACTATGCTCACATCAGACAGGCAAGGGCACCGAGGACAAACTATCCCAACTATAAGCAGGATCACCTAGACACAGACATTCTGCGGACACTTTGTACCTCATGATGGCCGGACTGGCCCTTGGGCCCTACCCACTTTCCTAAGGGGGGATGAGATTTTATATCCAAGAGGACATGGCCTTGACGCACACCTTGAGGGTGCATACTTACTACTATTTAACACCACCACTACTTTTAGGCAAGATGCCCCCCGAGGTTGTACAACAAGCTCAACTAACACCGGAGGGCCTACATAGGAGAGGTCTGACAGCACGATGGGAGGTGTCTGACCCATAGGCACAATGGCAGGTGTCGCACAGGGGGGAGGTGGGGGCAGGTTGACGACTTAGTCGACTCCTCTCGAGTCTGAGAACCCACACGCTGGTGCTTCGTCTAACAATATAGGGTGAGACCCAGACGGGGGGTCTTGGACATAGGGGCTCCACCAGACGGAGGATATAGGGACAGCCTAGATAGTCTGCAGAGTACCCACCCCTGACCCGGCCTTCCTCCCCCCCCACAGTTTGGGACGATACCTACCCCAGGGGGATAGTGGAGACTCCAGACCTTCACATTAACACTACAAGACTGAAGCTCCCCACATTCACGCTACAAGACGCTGACTGGCCTTGGGGGGCCCCGGTGACACGGGGGAGTACGGGGTTGATGAACTAGCATTGATAGGGATACGCTGCCCTTGAGAGGGGATAGCTTGGTTTTCTCAGTTATGGTTATAAGCGGTGAAGTCACACCCGGTGACATTTATTCACAATTCATCTACCCATGGTTAGGGTGATGAGCTTGGGAATCACACCCCATATTGTTCTGGCTTTGCATAAGACCAGATATTCACTGTTGTTTTATTTTCTCTATGTCTTTACCCTATTCTTTTTCCTTACTATCCTTACCTCTTTCTCATCGGGCACCAGAGCCGCAGGAAACCCAGGGATCGAACTTGCACAACCGTCCAGACCAGGGGACCATAGAGATAGACTGAGACAGCAATCCTACCATACGGGTCTATGCAGGGCCGGTGCAAGGATTCTTGCCGCCCTAGACAAAGATCCATTTTGCCGCCCCCTCTTGAATGCAACTACACTCTCTCAGAAGTTTATTCACTAAACTATGAATTCAGTGAATTGGAAATCGAATTGCATAGTTTAAGCAAAAACAGCTGAACTGTGACTGTAGCGGAGTTGGCGAATTCTTCTAAATGGTATAACATTTGCCATTTGGTTTTTAATTAGGTCTGATCAGCTCTCCCTTTCCTCCATAGTGCCCAAACTCTCTCATTAGCGTTTATCCACAGCTTTCTCCTTTGTTTCTGTTTCCAAAAGCTTGCAGTCTCTATGTTCACGATTTATCTGCTCACTCTATGCAACTGATTCTCTCCAGCCTGTTTCTCTTTATTCCAATAGGGTTATTCAATAAAGTGAGAATTGTTGGGAATTCAAATTGAACTTCTAATTTATGGTCAAAACACCCGTTAACATTCTCCAGATTTGGCTACTCTGCCCTTACACTTACAATTCTCACTTTAGTGAATAATCCGGTAATTATCTTCTGTCAATTTCTCTTCTTTTCTTTCCCCTGTCTATTCATTAAACAGTGAGTTGAAATATAACTTGAAACATTTGGGCCAAAACAGAAGAGTTGTATAAAGTCATCTCAACTTTTTCAAATCACTGTTTAGTGAATAGACACCTAAGTGTCTAAGGGAAAGCAGAGAGACCAGTGATAAATTTGGGGAAAGGGAACAGACCGGGAAGGCAATTAGGAATGGGATAGAGAGATTGTTGAGGTTTTTAGGAAATTGATACAGACTAGGAGACATTTTAGGAGAGACACAGTGAGCAGACATTTAGGGGGGAAAAAAGAAACTGTCCAATATGAACACACACACACTGCCAATACATACATACATCCATACACAAACACACACACTGCCAATACATACATACATCCATACACACACACCCTGCCAATACATCCATCCATACACACACACACTGCCAATACATACAACCATACACGCACGCTGCCTAATATATACATTCAACCATACACACTCACTGGCCATTATACACACACTGCCTAATACATTCATCCATATGCACATACTGCCCAACACATACATCCATACGTACATACTGCCCAACACATACATCCATGCGCACATACTGCCCAACACATACATCCATACGTACATACTGCCCAACACATACATCCATGCGCACATACTGCCCAACACATACATCCATGCGCATATACTGCCCAACACACACATCCATATGCACATACTGCCTAATACATATACATTTTACATTGTATACATTTATGGTTGTTATAACAAATTTATTCAATTCATTTGGTGGGATTTAACTTATACTATTGTGCATTTAGTTTATGATAATGGTGGTATTTAATGTGGGCAACAGGGAACTTGTCTGAAAGGCACCCTGTAAGTAAAATGTTTTTTTTTAAATATAATATATATATAATTATATTAATGTATTAGAAATATAACTGGTCACACACTCACTGGCACACACACACACACACACATCACTTACACCATCTCTCTCTCTCACACACACACACACACACACACACACACACACACACACACACACACACTCTTACTGACAAACACACACATACACACAAACAAACACTATGTCACATTCTCACTAACACACTCTCACTGAAATACACACACACAATGTCACTCACACCAGTTTACATATAGTCAGTTTATTAAAACACACACCCACAAACAAACTTAACACACCAATGTTCAAACATACACACAATAATAACCATCTCCCCTTATCCTCCAGTGATGCCATACCTGTGCTAGTGATGTGACTGGAGGAGAAGAACATCATCTTTCAGCCTGCAGGTATCTGCCCTGGTTCCTGGTGGAGCAGGAGAGCAGTGCACAGTGAGCACAGGCTGCTTCCTGCTCCCTTCACTGTGCTTCCTGTGTTCACAGGCAGGGGGCAGCCAGGGTACCAGGTCACATCCCGGCTTCCCCTGCCTGCAAGAAGCACAGTGCTCTGCTGGGTGCTGGGGATTCAACAGATCCCCTCTCCCTGAGCAGATGATCGGCTCTGCAGCATCAGGGAGGTAGAGGGAGCACAGGATATGGCTGCGCTGGGGTTTGGCTAAACAGCCACTTACCCAACGCTCCGACCCCAGGCAAGAGAAGCCCGCTGCCCACCCACAGGAGCAGCCCACCCAGAAACCTCCAGGTGGGCGCCCCCTTCCGGTCGGCGCCCCAGGCGAATGCCTAATTCGCCTTAATGGTAGCGCCGGCCCTGGGTCTATGGCCGTCAAAGTGGTGTCCATAAACATGAAGGGCCTGAATGCCCCCAAAAAGAGGAGTCTGATGTTTAAAGAAGTGAAAAGGATGGGAGCAGATGTCGCCTTCCTTCAGGAGACACACATGGTGAGACACGCGACCATTAAAGTAAGTGATCGCACCTACACTACTTCGCACGAGGCTAGGTCCCTACAAAAGAGGAATGGGGTGGCTATACTGATACGTAACACGTGCCCCATTCATGTTTCCAAGGTACACGCAGACCCGGAGGGGAGGTACATTATTCTGACGGGCTCCATATATTCACACACGATACACATGATAAACATCTATGCCCCAAACACCCCAGACATTGCGTTCTGGAAGGAATTACAATCTAAACTAAATGCCCTACTGCAGGGCATAATACTCATGGGGGATGACTTTAATGCTGCACCGTGTCCAGCCGCCGACAGGAGCTCCAGGGCGGGTCAGCTGAGATCCCATGGCAGAGGACGACAAGACAGGGCTCTGTATGAATTTATCAAATCAACTGGTCTTCTGGACGTCTGGAGGGCGCAACACCCTGACACGGTAGACTATACATTCTATTCGGCCCCGCATGGAACATATTCAAGAATCGATTTCTTGTTGGTAAACGATGCTGGCATGGCCAGAGTGACGGACTTGACCATCGGGTCCATCGCATGGTCAGACCATGCGGAGGTCACGGTGACGCTGGGGAACCTATGCATGGCCTCGCCTTGGAATTGGAAAATAAGCCCCAGCTTTCTCCAAGACCGGCAAACACAAGAGACAATTAGACAAGACATACGACTATACTTTGCGGAAAATACGACAGAAGATGTCACACCTAGCACAGTATGGGCCGCACATAAGGCAGTGATTAGGGGCACATGTATTCGTCTGGCCACCCAAAAGAAAAAGCAGAAAATGCGGCGATTGAACCAACTACTGGAGACACTTCGACAAGCGGAGCAGAAACACAAAGCGACACCAACTCCCCGCTTAACCGCCGACCTGAAGGATATAAGGAGATCAATTACTGAACTGTTGCTGGACGACGCCGCCCGGGATCTCATATGGTCCAAGAGAAACTTTTACGAAAAAGCTAACAAAACCGACACCCTATTAGCAAGGGTACTAAAGCCTAGACAGAGACGAACTCATATTGGAGCAATGAAGCACACAGACGGCACCATCAAGAATACACCGGCGGGTATTGCCCAGATATTCACGGAATACTATAGAACACTATACAATCACAAACCCCAAAAACGTGGATCAAATACAAGAGGTGCATGATAAAATGGATACATTTCTGCGGAATATCCAACTACCGAAGCTATCGGTAGACGCGATCCACAGGCTAGACGAAGACATAACCAGCGAAGAAATTGACAGAGCCATAGCGAGCCTAAAGAGCCACAAAGCCCCGGGCCCCGATGGCTTAGACGGAGGATATTATAAGACGTTTCGGGAAGAGTAAACTCCCCAACTCACGAGACTATTTAATAATCTTATGTCAGGTGAGAACTCAGAGAACGAGATGTCCCTAGCTAACATAATCCTTATCCCCAAACCGGGCAAGGACCCGACGATACCAGCGAGCTACAGGCCCATTTCCCTTATTAATCAAGACGTCAAGATCTTGGCAAAAATACTAGCGGACCGCCTCAACCCCATCCTGAAAACACTGATACATGCAGACCAGGTAGGGTTCATACCAAATCGTCAACTCTTTGAAAATACCAGGAGAAACATAGACATAATATGGAGACAGAAAACGGCCAGGATCCCCACCCCACCCCACCATAGACGCTGAAAAAGCGTTTGATAGAGTAGAATGGCCCCATCTTTTTAATCTCTTAACATATCTAGGCTTCCCGATGAAATACATATCTTCCATAAAAGCGATGTATAGAAACGCAACAGCCCAAGTTAAAATCGCAGGCACCTGGCCCCAACCCTTTAGATTGGGAAACGGCACTCGACAGGGCTGTCCTCTTTCCCCTTTGTTGTTCGCAATATCATTAGAGCCCTTATTACAGGCCATAAGGGAACATCCACGGATAAAAGGTGTTAGGGTGGGAGGCCAAGAATTTTTAGTATCTGCATATGCAGATGATGTCCTCCTTACAATAACAGAGCCAAGGGAATCAATGGACGCACTAGCTGAGGTTCTTACACAATATGGAGCCTTCTCGGGGTACAGAGCCAATCTCGACAAATCTAGCGCTCTCCCAGTGGG
>OW240920.1:31076367-31104740 GCA_933207985.1 Pelobates cultripes | reverse complement strand
TTTGAGGGTACCGTTAAAGCGCTCGCAGAGACCGTTAGTCTGTGGGTGGTAGGGTGAGCTAAGTAACGGCTTAATGCCGCACACCTCCCACAGTTGCTGGGTGAGCACAGCGGTGAATTGGGTTCCCTGGTCGGAGAGGATCTCCTTAGGGAACCCGACCCTAGTAAAAATTCTAACCAGGGCATCAGCACCCGTCTCTGCCTCTATGTTAGACAGCGCTACTGCCTCTGGATAGCGGGTGGCATAGTCCACCACGGTAAGAACATACTTCTTACCGGATGGACTAGCCCTGGCCAGTGGACCCACAATGTCAACGGCTATGCGGGCAAAGGGCTCCCCTATAATAGGCATCGATAATAGCCTAGCCTTAGGGTGGTCCCCACGCTTTCCTACCCGTTGACATGTGTCACACGTGCTGCAGTACATCCGCACAGCCTGGTTAAAGTTTGGCCAAAAGAAGTTCTGTGAAATCCTATAGGCTGTGCGGCGGGACCCTAGATGTCCAGCTAAAGGAACATCATGCCCTATCCGTAGAATCTCCTGCCGGTACTTTGCAGGTACCACTAACTGGCGATTCGGCGGAGAGGCAACACTCTTCTGGGAAGGTTTAGGGATCCTATATAACCTGTCCCCCACCCCCTCATACCGTTCCCCATCTATTCCTTCCTCCCCAGCCTCTGCCCTGTCCTTGTATCTTTGGAGGGTCGGATCCGCCCGGGTTTCCCTCCCAAACTCCTCTGGGGAATCCCAGCTTAAGAGGACCTGATCTGGGGTATCAGTCGGGGAAGGAGATCTTACCTGGGTCTCGTCAGCAAGTGGGCTGGTTCCGGCAGCACGGGTCTGGGCACGGGTGGTCACTGGGTTCACGTCTGCAGGGCCCATCGGAGCATAGGCTGAAATCAAAGGGGCCAAGTCGTTTCCCAAAAGAACATCTGCGGGCAAGTCCTTCATCACCCCCACATCCACATGCCTAGCGCCCACTCCCCAATCCAAATGTACTCGGGCAACAGGTAAGCGAAACACGGCACCCCCTGCTACCCTTACTGCCACAGTGTCTCCAGTGTGTTGATGCTCTGAGACCAAGTTCTTTTGGAGCAGTGTCATCGTGGCTCCTGTGTCTCTCAGCCCATTCACCACTCTGCCATTTAGCTTCACAGTTTGCCGATGTTGCTAGCGATTATCCTGGTGAGCTGCTTGCACTGGGTCTGCCTCGTGCAGAATGCCCCAAAATTCCTCCTGCTCTAGGCAGTGAGCAGCAGGCTGAGGTGGGCGCTGGTTTCCGTTAACTGGTCTCCTCCAGGACTGAGCCTGGTTGGCACTGTTCAGTGGGCACTCAGGACGCTTGTGCCCCAACTGCTTGCACCCATAGCACCGGATGGGTTGTGAGTACTCTCGGGCATTAAATCGGGCTGGTTGCATATAATTGTTAGCTGGTGGTGCGGCTGGGGTACGGTGTACTGGGGGTTGGTAGACTGCAGGAGCGGGTGTTACTGCTGGTCGATATTCCAGTCTGGCAGGGGCTTTAGCAGCTGTACCATCCAACTTGCGGGCATCCGTGTATTCGTCTGCCAGACGGGCAGCCTCAGGTAGGGTAGAGGGTTTTCTGTCTCTGACCCATTCCCGGACCCCAGCAGGTAGTCTATCAAAGCAGTGCTCCAGCAGGAACACTTGTAACACCTCCTCCCCAGTTACCGCTTGGCATCCAGCCATCCAGTGGGCTGCGGTACGATGGACTCTGCAGGCCCATTCCACATAAGAGTCCCCAACCAGCTTGTTGGTTTCTCTAAACCTCCGCCTGTACGCCTCTGGGGTCACTGCATACCTGGCTAGGAGTGCATCCTTCACAGCCCGGTAGCTGGTGATCTCCTCCTCTGGGATGGCCCGAAACGCTTCACTAGCCCGGCCGGATAATTTCCCAGAGAGGATGGTGACCCATTCATCTGCGGGTACCTGGTGTAGGGCACACTGCCTCTCGAAGTCCGCCAGGAACCCATCAATCTCTCCCTCTGTTGCCACAAAATTTTTAAATGCAGCAAAGGGTACCTTTTTTCTAGCAAAATTGTTATTGGGTACCTCTGCTGCTGCAGCTCCTCTTTCCCAGAGCGCCCGGTGTGCCATTACTGCTGCCTGCACACGCTCCACAATGTCTGCTGAGGGGTTGGGGCCAAAATGTGCCAGCCTTATTTGCACTGCCCAGTTAAATTGTATTTCCTCGGGTGTTAACTCCAAAATACTGGGCACATTAGCTCTCTCCATTCCCGGTGCTGCATCCATCTCCAGTAGTAAAGCAATAAATTCCCTCTTTTTCAAATTGCTTGCTGACCTTCCTCGGCGTTCCAATATATCCTTAAGGGTAGCACGCCTTAATTCCTCATACTGCATGTCTTATAGCTGACCTTTTGTGCTGTGGGATTCATCCCACCGCTGCCACCAATTGTTAAGACACCCCTGGTGTCTTTAAACGAAACCGCCGTTTAATCGACCTTCACCTTCTGCAATACCAATAATCTCCGTTCGCATAAATTGTAGTGCACGAACCAAACTCAGGGGAAGCGGCAATCTCCCGACCGGGATCCGTGAACGGCTCCAACCTCCCGAACGGAACTCCACAAACTGCTGCTAGCCGCCGAACAATAACATCCACCAAGCGGCTTTCGGTTCCATCCAGCAGTCTCTAAGCGTAAAGAAGAAGTCCCACCAATAACGAGACAGAAGCTCTGCATTGAGGGTCAAGCAGGATCTGGCTTTACTGTGGGCTACCTGCCCATATTTATGCAGGTCTCCCACTTGGTGGACACTCCCCTAGGGGACCAAATGGGAGACTGAAATGACAGACAGATATGGGGACATTCCAGACACACAGTCAGCTTTTACCCACAATGCAATATGGTTTCCTCCCCTCTGCCCTGGAGATAATTAATAAGTAACTCAATTATCTCCAGGACAAAGCCAGTCGCCATTTTAAATATAAAATCAGAAAAGACATAAAAATACATAACTTTACAAAAACTGAACATTTCCCATTCGCATCACATATCCCCAGATAGCCTGGATCTGAGTGCATATTATTAGCGAATAGCGCTCAGATCCCACACACATAGTTCAATCGCCATGGAGTCAAAGTTCTTACAGTCCTTCGGTACGCGAATGACTCCATGGGTGGGCTATCTGGGTTAAGTCTTTTGTATGTTCTCAATCTCCCGAACGGCCGATGTTCGCATGCTTTCGTGGAGGCAGCCAGGCGTTCCCTTGTTTCAGCGGTGTTCGACAGAAAAAGTGTCCGTTTTCCGTTCCATAGAAATAGAGCCAAACACCGCTGAGCGTTCGCATGATTTAAAATGGCAGCTGCCTCGTGGTCGACATACGAACGACGACCACCCTGAGTTCGGTTTAATTGAGAAGTGTCTGCGGTTAACCACAACGTTATAATGGTGATCACTTCGGTAACCTGCAGCACACTCCTCACTTGGGTGGCCGTTCGTTCGGCGGTTTTGTTCGGGAAAAAGAGTCATTCGAATGGCTGGGCTATAGAAACCAGCCATTCATACGAACGGGGACAAACAGACGAACGGGCAAAAAATCCAGCAGACAGATGGTTCTGTCACATTTATCATTACACGAAGACATTCTTTTCACTTGTGACTCCACTAGAACTTGTGTCTAATTTAATATCCTTGTGTTAGGTGAACTTATGTTCCACTGCATTGTGTAATTAGACCTAAATTTGAATTCCGCAAAAAAAAAAAAAAAAGAAAACCAACCTCCCAAACCATTCTGAAATATTCCAAAATACCTTCTTTTAGCTCTTGTCATGGCCGACAATTCGTGAAAATATTTTAGGTTTCAAAATCTATCTTCAGATGCGGCAAAAACTTTCATCGTCTCTACAATTTTATTTTTGACAAATAAAGAGGAGATCCTTACAATAATATCTCTGGGAAGATCATCTCCTATATTGCTTGGCTTGAAGGTTCTATGTGTCCATTCAATAATTGCCTTATCCTGAGCTTTTGAAATCCCCATAGGTTTAAAAAACTCAAGGAGAAAACTTCTCAGTTCTGTTTGTTTGATTCTTTTGAATGCACCTCTTACACAGATATTTTTTCTCTCTGCCCTTTCTTCACTATCCATGTTTTTATACTCTAGAGATTCAACTTTCCACTTTAAATCTAATATCTGATGTTTAGCTGCTTTTAATTCAAACTCTAGATGTTCCACTTTTTCCTCATTTGCTTTTGTTCTACCCCCAAGAGACGCCAACCTTTTATTGATTTTGTCAGTATTTTTTTGAATTGGTTGAATTAGGATTCTAGACAGAGCTGGATATACTCCTGAGTCAATTGTGTACCTCTATCAGATTTCCCCTCTGCTTATGCAGATATGACATCAGATTCTCCATCGCTTTAGGGGGGTCAATTCCAAAGCAGGGCATTTACTTAAATTTAAAAAATATGTTTGAGGGGAAAATAGTGAAGCTATTTTGTTTTCTTTATCTTTGCCATAATCAGAATCTCTTTTTTTTGTATTTTTGTGAGGCAATTTTTGCTTCTTTTACCTCTCTTGCTTCCCTTTTAGTGGCCATTGTTTCAATATAGCCCTATGCAGTGAATAATATCCTTTTAGGACGTGTCCACTGTGATACTTCCTAATTACTTATGGTATTAACAGGATGTAATTAGCTTTTTAAGCCCAATTAGTATCAGCAAAATATCACCAAAATCTTATTGCAATAATAAGGCTTATTGTGACCAAATAGGTTCTTTTAGTAGAGCATATGCACTCCTCTATTATGACCGGAATCCTCACTGCCTCTTGTCCGGATAAAAGCTGCAAGGTTGCAAGCCTGGTAGCTTGACTCTACCGTCCTGGAGCCGTTTTACACACATGGAGCAAGCCACAAGGATACAAGCCGGGTAGGTTGACTCAACCACCCTGGAGCCATTTTTGCACACGGAGAACAGTGGATGCCGACATCACTCCTTACACACGGGTCTCTTCGACGCTCTGTCAACTCATCGTCGTCACATCATCACGCCCTCTCTCTGCATACATGATAGTCAAGTCTTGAGACTTGCCTTCCAGAACAATTTGGTTGGTTCGCTTATATGCCAAAACATGTTAAAGTCTTTCCTGGCTTGAAACCTCATTTGGGAGTCCTCACATGAATCTAGTTTTTCTTGTAGTGTGTTTTTCATTTTATATGTCTTTTTTGTTGTTTAGGGCCTTTTTTTATTCATTAGGTCCTCTCTGGTTAATATTTGGTCAGTTTCACAAACCAGACAAAATCCAGTGGTTAGAGCAGTGGTTCTCAAACCAGTCCTCAAGGCACCCCTACAAGTCCAGGATTTAGGGATTACCCAATTTAGAAAAAAAAAAACAAAAAAAAACAAACACCTTAGACACAATTGGGTACACATAAATCCTGGACTTGTAGGACTGCCTTGAGGACTGGTTTGGGAACCACTGGGTTAGATAATCACCCTGTTAGTGTTCAACTGACAAGTCACACATGTTGTGTGAGTCCCCTGACAATGTCCACTGGATGACGTTAACACATTTGCACATGCTTTGACACTTACTTGGATATACCTGAGCTACTGTGCTCGTACAAGTCTGTACAACACAGCTAAAGAAGAGTTTCAAATTCATCTCTAACAATATTGATTTAGGGCAAGCTTTAAGGTCATTCAAGGCTATAAATATTTTGTAAGGCAAGAAAGATCAATTGACAACAAGTGAAAGAATGATTATATGACTTTTGGCAGACTGAAATCCCATATAACAAACTCACATCCCTGCCCTTTTTTCATTTGAAAACAGGTAAATCAGGGTATGTTGTAAATTACTTTGGATTTCCAAGCATTAAGTAATGATGAAGAGAAGATGAAGATAAGTTAAGTAAAAATGTCATTCTGTGAGATATATTTAACCGTTATTACATAGTTCTGAAGAATGAATACTGTGATTTGCTTAGAAAAAAAAAGTACATGAAATGACTATAAACTCAGAATACAATAAACAAGAGAAGGAATTGCTTGTAAGAAAAAAATAAATAAATAATGTGATATACTCTCTAGGCTGTATCTTTAACCATTGCTGGATCTATACGATTTATCAGTTAATTTGACTAGTTTTAAAACTGCAGCTTTACAGTTGTTTTACTGTTCCCTGGTCAGCTATTCAAAAATAATGTCATATTTCAATAATAGAAATTATAGTGTTAAGAAGTGGAGCAATGTTAGAGCTAAAGGACAAAACCCCTTTCCCACATGCAATCAAGTGATAAAAAAATAAATTTATACTTATATTGCTTGTTGCTTAATATCCCAATTCAAGCTCAGCATATATGGAAAAAATATATGAAAAGGATCATAGAACAGATCTGCATGGATCAGTGAATATTATTGAATTCTATAAACATTGAATTAAATCAGCTTAATTAGCTGGATGAAAGTTTACAGTAAAATTAAAAACAGAAGATAATAATCAATACATAACAGGCTATAAAAAGTAATAAAATAATGATAATAAAAACATAAAATACATCTAAATTCACTGTTTAGTTGACATATGTTTAGCAGATTACTGCTTAATTGATGCAACAGTGAAGCCAAACACTATCAAAATGTATAGCAGGTTACTGCTTACTAGATGTGGTGGTGAGTACAACGGTGTAAATCCGTTTACCCACAAACAGGTTTTCCCGCACTGGGAGATGTCTCCTGTACCAGAAGATGGCTGATCGTCTGTGGGGTGCCTTTTTATTTTGTCCGGATGGCGTCTGGTCTTGCTTCTGCTTTTTTGAAATGCCCGGCTTCTGAATAGGCTCTGCCCCCTTATTGACGTACTTCTGTATCTACGCGTTTCTCCGTTCACAGACGGCTTCGTCAGGACGTGAAGTGCTTGATTGTTCCCCCTCTCTGCAGTTTTTTCTATATTTCAATAATAAATGCATTATGATGTAGATTAAAGTACTTACTTATGATTCTGATCTCATTATTTTGCTTTTTTCATTCTTTTGTAAAATTAGCTTTGATTTATAATGCACCAAATTATTAATCAGTAGAATTTATTTTCTATACAACACAATTCATATTCCATTATTAAATATTTGTAGCTCATATATATCATATGTTCCATGCCACAAGGCGTTAAGTGTAAATTATTTTAAAAGTTAGTCTAAAAAGTTAGTTGAATAAAATCAACATTTACTGGCTGTCATCGAGCCATCAGTCATCTATTTTTTATTGTCATGGATGGAATGCCATATCATAAAAAAAACAAAATGGCTACCTCATTCTTCATTTTATTTGTTTTGTGGTTCAATTTGAAGGCACAGAATGCTGGTAAATCGCCAGTTGCGCAAGTCTAATATTACACATATACACAAAAACACACACACAGACACAGTGCAGTTTGAATCAGGAATTTTTTTTTACCCATGGTTGTAATGCCTATTGCATCCTTTTTGTATGGTTACATAACAACTCTATACAATTTTAATAGAAATAAAGTTTTCTTGCCCTCAGCAAACAGAATTCTGAGAATGACCAAGGTATGTACATTAAAAATATGATTTGAACATAAATGTTTCATATCTTACAATCCCCTTCCATAACTCAATTACTGCTTCAGAATCGAATTGCTTTTCAGTTTGTCCGTATGTAAGATGATTATTGTAAAACCTTTTTGGTAATTTCACATGCAGAGGTTTCAGCAGCACAATTATTCTCATGGCTAACACCTCTGGCAGAGAAAATTGTAACCCTTTAATTGCCAACATAGCTTTGTACTGCTTTTCAGATATAGGTTTCAATGAATGACTGAGATGGCTGTAAAAATATCTCATAATTTGATTAAAAGCTGTCCCGTAGTGTAAGACTTGATACATCCCCCAGGCCTGTTTGCATCAGCTAGTTATTTTTTAATAAGAGTCACAAATCCACCGTATAGTAAGGCTCCTTTTCTTTCAGCCTTCAAGCCGTTGATATATTATTTCGTTTGTTAAAATATTTAATGTGCATGTTCCCTAAATGTTTGTTTCTTAACCTATATAGTATCATGTAGTCGCGGTTACTGAGAACTTCAAATCATTTAATCTTTCTTAGTGATGTGACTACATACTTCTCGATTTTGCTTTACTACCACAATTTTTTTTCCAAGAGAAGTGATACTTGTTTAGAAAATATTAGATTATTCGGGACTCTGATGGTTAACATTTTCAGGACAAAATCCTTTTGACACAGAGATTTTGGTAGCAGTGCCCCTGGATTTTGTTTTAAAAGCAAAACTCATCTGCCCTTTGAAGTCAAAATCCCTGCTATATCGCAGAAGGTCAAATATAAGCAAGTGGACTTTGAAGGAAAGTTATAATTGCAAACAAAAAACACATTTTCTCAAATAAAATAAGGACTTCTAAAGGAGATCGTAATCGAAGCAGGTCGTGACCTAGTTTAGGATATGGTTGGTCTTCCTTATATCTGGTAAATCTACTATAAGTGTATATGTGTGTTTTGGTTTCTGTTTTAAGAGGATAAACTGGGATATTTACAAGAAAATCTAAGACCCAGCTGTATAAGCTTGGTCAATGTAGTGTTTCAGAAGTCTTTTACGTTTGTACACTGCCTTTTTTCAGTTTTTCATTACTGCCACAATTTCTTTAGCCAAAGAATTCTGGGCAGAGAGCCGATTACTCTGCAAGATGTACAGTAAGGTAAAGGCATTAAAAGAAATTAAGTATACTCTTTACAAGGAAGGAAAAGACGGCCATTAAAATATTAAATAAGACTCTCTGGGGTGATTTGTGAAATTCCTTTTACCTGTTAATGGCTGTGGCTGCAGTTTCTATTGAAGAGCTTTATTATATTACCTGTATACTTTTTTTTGTGGGGAACGAGAATGGTTAGGTTGAAAGGAAGAATTTATTTCAAGAGATGTACATCTAGCTGCAATTTTACTGATGAATAAAAAATTAACAGATTTATGCATATGGCCACAGGAATTACAGCTGCATTAAAGAAAGGATCTAAAAGTTTGATAGAAGTAAACTATGAGATCATTCTTATGTGCTAAGAATTGTAAATCTAAATGGTAAATATGTATGACAGAATTGAATAAATGCTAAACTATTTGATCAATTTATCACTTTGCACTTGTTTCTGTAAGTGTATTTGCCTGATATTGGGCTTGGAAGGAACAGTATAAGAATATCCTACATTTATATAGCACATTTTACTCTTTACGGGGACATCAAAGTGTGTTTGGTAAACACTTTGCAACTTTTCAATATGCTTCTGTCTTAGCTGTACAGAGCATGTGATGCCAAGAAAGGTAAGTGTCACCAATCTCCAGCAGACTGGGACATATATTCCAAAATGTTTATAAGATGAAAGACACCTTAATCCTAGTTTAAACAAAAGAATGTATTATAAATGATAACTGAACTGTATATTTTGGAGAGTAATGCCAAACATTCAACCACTCTCATTTTTATTACGATATCTCCATTCCTTTGATGGGATAATTTTAATATAATATATGAGTCAGTGTATATATGACATGCAGACAGGAAAATAGATTGAAATATTTGTAGAAAAAAATACATAAAAACAGCAGAATGCACTACTATCTTTTTATTGGTCTAACAATGCATAATTGTAGATTATGCTAACGTAGTGTACCTATAATCTTAATTTTAATAATGACAGGAGGCGAGTATTTTGCATAACTTTCTTTACTTATGCCTCCAGCAACACAAGACAATCAAGCAATACTTTTAACCAATCATAGGCCAACATAGCCTGTATATAAGTCCTTGATGGGCGCGTCTATTCTTCTTTCTTTGATGTGTTAAATGCTATAACATCCAGGGTATGATGAACTTTCTAAAACTTGAACACTGTTAACTTGAACGACCGTAACTAGGATCGAAACTTGAAGGGTCCTTTTGATCCAACTCCTGAATCATTTTATGCTGAAAGGAACAGAAATAGGTGAAAGGTGGTGGAAATGAACTATTGTCCACATATAACTTATAGACATGTCTTTAATTATTCAATATATTGCTGAAATAGACTATTCCTTAGAGATGCATACAATGTCTCCTAATTGTAACTTAATTCCTTTCTGTCTATGCTACCGTCTTTAATCAATATGCAGGTTATTGTCTACAATGCCAAAACTAGAAATATATACCAATATGAACTGTCATCAATAGACATCCCACATACCAATAATATGATGTTATCGTAAATATGCTGGAAATCTGCGAGTATCTAGGGAGAGACAACCCAAAACTTATGGGAGGGAAAATACTCGCCTCCTGTCATTATTAAAATTAAGATTATAGGTACACTACGTTGGCATAATTTACAATTTTATCACATGACAGGAGGCTTCCTATTTTGCATTTTTAACGCTGCGTTAACAACGAAAAGGATGCATGTGATGTCTGTCAGAAATAGAAAACCCTGAAGGTATTTTCTCTAGTCCAGTCCGCCGAGCGCAAAATATCCGCCAACGATGCTCCCGCTGAATATGCACGTGAAGCCGCCGCCCCGCGTACCGAGTGGGCCCCGAAAGCCAGCTCTACCCCTTCCAGGGACCGCGTACCGAGTGGGCCCCGAAAGCCGGCTCTACCCCTGCCAGGGATAAGAGCCAACGTACCCATCTAGCCAACGGGTTTGTATGGCTTGGTATATGATATGAGACTCGGTTACTTCTACGTACCGTAGAAGGGTGTTCACGACGCATAGCCGAGGAACAGTCAGAAAAAAAGGATAAGACACAGATGTAGAGTCCGTCTTGGTCTTGCGAGACACCGTGAAGGTAACTCCTTCTGGTGTTACGGTGAAACCGTCCACGTCGAAAGCTCTAACGTCCGAGACTCTTCGGAACGAAACTAAACATAGTAGGAGTGTCAGTTTGGCTGTTAGTTGTCTTAGAGATAAGGCCGCGTTGTCAGGCCAATTTTGAAGAAACCGGATAACCAAATCTACATCCCATAGACTGTTATACTTCAGGGCCGGAGGTCTGGACAGTTTGATGCCCCGAAGTAGGCGGCATATCAGAGCGTTCTGACCCACTGGTGTTTCATTTATCGGAGTGTGAGCTGCCGAGATGGCGGATCGAGTGATATTAATAGAATGGTATGCTCTCCCTTCGGAGAATAAACCGGACAGAAAATTTAGAATGTAGGAAATAGGTGCTGTAAAGGGATCGAGGTCCCTTTCCATGCACCAGTGATTCCATGTATTCCATGATGATAAGTAGCTGCATCTAGTGCCAGGTGCCCATGAGTCACATAGTAGGTCTCTAGTTGTCTGCGATAGGCCTGAGACGTTCCAAGATCCCTGGAAAGACTCCAGTCCACTAGTTCTAGCCGTTCTTGTGTTATTAATGGGTGAGGTTCCCCTTCTGGGTTCGTTAGGAGGAGTGGGAACACTGGTAGGACTAATGGATGGTCCTGCAACAGTGCTAGTAGGTCTGGGAACCATGCTTGGCTCTTCCACAATGGTGCGATCAGTATCAGTGATGTCCTTGATCTGCGTAGGTGATGGAGGACTCTTGCCAGCATTGAGAATGGCGGGAATGCGTACGCACCTTTCGGTGGCCATTGTTGTAGGAACGCATCCACCGCTTTGCTCTGTGGGTCCGGGAGCCAACAGTAGAACCTCGGTAGTTGTGTGTTTGTCCGTGATCCGAAGAGGTCTATGTGTAGGGGACCTCTTCCCGTTCTCACCCTGTGGAAGATGGCGGCGTCTAGTCCAATGTCGACAGAACCAATCCACCGTGAGGTTGTCGACTCCGGGAAGGTATTCTGCTCTGATCGTGATGTTGCGGGGAAGACAAAACCCACAAAACTCTACCACACAAAAACAAAAGTTTTAGACTTTAGAAAAGCAGACTTTTTCTAAAATTAGAATATGGGTAGAGGAGTCATTATCAGACTGGAGCAATTTAAATGGAGTCCAAGAGAAATGGGATTATTTAAAAGTTGCACTATTGAAGGCAACAGAAAATTGCATTAGGCTTGTCAGTAAAAGCAAAAATTCAAGAAACCACTGTGGTACTCCGCAGATGTGGCCAAAATAGTTAAAAACAAAAAGTTAGCATTTAGGAATTATAAAAAAACCCAGAGTGAGGAAGACAAAATGATCTATAAGATTAGGCAGAAAGAGGCTAAGCAAGTTATAAGAGCTTCCAAATCACACACAGAAGAGAAAATAGCACAGTCAGTAAAAAAGGGGGATAAAACATTTTTTAGATACATAAATGAGAAAAGAAAAGTAAAACAAGGATTAGTTAGATTAAAAACAAAAGAAGGAAGGTATGTAGAAGAGGATAAAGGTCAGGCTGACTGCCTCAATGAATATTTTTGTTCTGTATTTACAGAAGAAAATGAAGGAAAGGGACCTCAGTTGAGAAAAAGGATAAATGAGTAATTTATTACACGTGAGTTTACAGAGGAAGAGGTTCTATTTCAACTGTCAAAAGTAAAGACAAATAAGTCAATGGGACCTGATGGAATACACCCAAAGCTATTAAAAGAGCTTAGTAGTGTACTAGCAAAACCATTAACAGATTTATTTAACCAATCATCGTTAACAGGAGTAGTCCCAGAAGATTGGAAGTTAGCGAATGTTGTGCCCATTTACAGGAAAGGTAATAGGGAGGAGTCGGGCAACTATAGGCCAGTAAGCCTTACTTCAGTAGTGGGGAAAGTGATGGAAACCATGTTAAAGGATAGGATTGTTGAACATCTAAAAACACATGGATTTCAAGATCAGAGACAACATGGGTTTACTTCAGGGAGATCATGCCAAACTAATCTTATTGATTTTTTTGATTGGGTAACTAAAATTATAGATCAGGGTGGTGCAGTAGACATTGCTTACCTAGATTTCAGTAAGGCTTTTGACACTGTTGCACATAGAAGGCTTATCAATAAACTGCAATCTTTAAGTTTGGATTCCAATATTGTTGAATGGGTAAGGCAGTGGCTGAGTGACAGGCAACAGAGGGTTGTAGTTAATGGAATATATTCGAAGCTTGGACTTGTCACCAGTGGGGTACCTCAGGGATCTGTACTTGGACCCATTCTCTTTAATATTTTTATTAGTGATATTGCAGAAGGTCTTGATGGTAAGGTATGTCTTTTTGCTGATGATACTAAGATATGTAACAGGGTTGATGTTCCAGGAGGGATAAGCCAAATGACAAATGATTTAGGTAAACTAGAAAAATGGTCAGAATTGTGGCAACTGACATTTAATGTGGATAAGTGCAAGATAATGCATCTTGGACGTAAAAACCCAAGGGCAGAGTACAGAATATTTGATAGAGTCCTAACCTCAGCATATGAGGAAAGGGATTTAGGGGTGATTATTTCTGATGACTTAAAGGTAGGCAGACAATGTAATAGAGCAGCAGGAAATGCTAGCAGAATGCTTGGTTGTATAGGGAGATGTATTAGCAGTAGAAAGAGGGAAGTGCTCATGCCATTGTACAGAACACTGGTGAGACCTCACTTGGAGTATTGTACACAGTACTGGAGACCGTATCTTCAGAAGGATATTGATACCTTAGAGAGGGTTCAGAGAAGGGCTACTAAACTGGTTCATGGATTGCGGGATAAAACTTACCAGGAAAGGTTAAAGGATCTTAACATGTATAGCTTGGAGGAAAGACGAGACAGGGGGGATATGATAGAAACATTTAAATATATAAAGGGAATCAACACAGTAAAGGAGGAGACTATATTTAAAAGAAGAAAAACTACCACAACAAAGAGGACAAAGGTTTAAAAATAATATCAGGAAGTATTACTTTACTGAGAGGGTAGTGGATGCATGGAATAGCCTTCCAGCTGAAGTGGTAGAGGTTAACACAGTAAAGGAGTTTAAGCATGCGTGGGATAGGCATAAGGCTATCCTAACTATAAGATAAGGCTAGGGACTAATGAAAGTATTTAGAAAATTGGGCAGACTAGATGGGCCGAATGGTTTTTATCTGCCGTCACATTCTATGTTTCTATATTTCTATGCATGCAGTGGGCTCCCCAGCCCCATAGGCTGGTGTCCGATTCCAGAACGAAGTCCGGGTTTGGTCCGAATATGGCTCTGCCGTTCCAGGCCTCCATGTGGAGGAGCCACCACCAAAGTTCTGTCCATACTTCTGCTGACACAGGAATCCAGCGATCGTATGTACGCCCCTTGTCTCAAGTGGTGGGCCCTCGCTCGTTGCATGGCCTGATAATGGAGTGGTCTCGGGAAGATCGCTTGTATGGAAGATGATAATAGGCCTACCATTCTGGCCAGAAGGCGGAGTGGTATTGAGTGTTTTCGGAGTACCCGGCGTATTTCTTTCCGTATTGTCGCAATTTTTGTCATGGGCAGTCGCAGGGTGCACGTTCTCGAGTCTATTTCGAACCCCAGAAATTGTACCACCCTGGCTGGTTGGAGCGATGATTTCTCTCTGTTTACGATGATGCCCAACGATTCCAGTAAGTGCACTATGAATTTCGTTTGAGATCGAAGTCTGGATGCAGTCTCGCAGAATATCAGAATGTCGTCCAGATATATTAGGCAACGGATGCCCTTCCCCCTCAGGTATGCCATTACCGGCTTCGTGAGCTTCGTAAAGCACCATGGTGGTGAGCTGAGGCCGAATGGGAGTCAAGTAAATTGGCAAGTGAGGTCCTTCCAGGTGAAACGGAGGAAGGGTCGGCTGACGTGCTATCGGTACCGATAGATAGGCGTCTTTTAAGTCTAGCCGAGTGAACCAGTCGTGTTTCAGTAATAGGTCTCTGAGGAGGTGGATTCCTTCCATTTTGAAATGCTGGTAGGTAACGAAACCGTTCAGTTGTAGTAGGTTGATAACCGGTCTGTAATCTCCCGTTTTCTTTTGGACCACGAAGATGTTGCTGAAGAAGCCCGTATCATCCGGGGCGATCTCTACCGCCCCTTTGTCGAACAGGGCCTGGATCTCGTTGTCTATGATTTCGGTGTGGAGTGTCGACGCTCTTATTGGCGGTGGGCGACAGTTCTGCACCGGGATGTCTGAAAACTCGATCTCGTAACCCGCTACCGTACGTAGGATCCAGTTGTCCGAGGAAATTTTTCCCCATTCCTGTGAAAAAAGAGACAGTCTGCCTGTAGTCATATGAGAGTATAAAACCGTTGTGTTGGGAGTGCTCACCTGCATTGAAGCGTCTGCGTCCGCGGGTGCGGGTACCTCAGGAACGGAATGACCCTCGTGGAAAGTTGTTTCTTGAAGATGGGAAGAACGCTTGAGGCGTCTGGTTTCTGGGGCCTGTGGGCCAGAATCTGCTGTTGGCTTGACCCCTTTGGCGACCAGCCCTGCCAAAAACTCCACGGTGTGGTGTTGTGAAACACTTGTTTAATGGACGTCTGTGCCTTATTTAGTGTAGTGAAGAGGTTCATGTGCTTTTTTAGCTTTGTTATAAATGAGTCCCCGAAGAGCTGGCCGTTCGCCAGTGGTCCCATCTCTTTCTTTCCCAGCTCCATTAGTTTGGAGTCCATTTTCAGTGCATTTTTCAGTTCTGCACACATAGCCGCGTTAGTGTTGCTCAGTATACAGATAGCCCGCTGCACCCATTCTCGTATAACGTGGGCGTCCGGTGCGGCACCCTGGGAGAGGGCTAGGTCGGCCAGGTATAGTATCTTTGCCAGAAGGCCTAGTATGTCCAGGAGCTTGTCCTGAGATTCCTTCAGGCCCTTCTCGATACCTTTCCGTGGGTATCGGCCCACGCGGGACATGAACAGGAGTACGGTAGTGTCAAATTCTGGGGTCTGTGCAATTTTGTCTGGTAGTATGGGTCTTGGGCATTCTGCCCGTAGCCTTGCCCTCACTTCTTTTTCCATCGGTTTTCTTAGCCAAAAATGGATGAATTGGGCTAGATGTTCTGGCAAGCCCCATTCCGACGATCTTGGATGCTGGATCGTGCGGGGATCGAACATGGTTGCCCCTTGGGGGTCTATAAAGGTGCCTTCTTCTTGTCTGTCCCGTGAATGATGAGAGCTCTCCTGTCCAAAGTACGTGTCTTGGTCGTTCTCTGTATCATCCCTTGGGATGTCCTGCCACTCCTCGTCTTCCGATAGTGAAGCCTTTCACTTTCCACTCGTCCATAATTTCGAGTGATGGCGGAGGGTTGTGGTCGTCGTCCTCCGAGTACGGGGTGTGTGGAGTGGATGGTCCCCTTATTTCTGTCTGACGGCTCCTTTTCAACTGAGCTTTGCCTTTTGGTTTTTTAGGGTGCCTGAGCCGGTGCCCTTCCGTTGCCTCTTTATGGCGTTGAATTCTCTGGGGAAGGCAGGCTCTTTTGTTTCCGTACTTGTTTCGGTGGCAGTATCCATTTTTGGGTTCTGTACCCGCAGTTTGGCAATAGCCTTTTCCACGGAGGCGGCCACCGCCGAGTTAATCAGTGACTGTAAGTCAGATGGTGGTGATTGTGGTGAATCACTCATCGTGAGGTAGTGCTGTATTCTGTCTGTGGAAGACAGGAGAGTGTCAGTTACCGAAGTACGTGAGATTCAATACATTAGGCTTCCACTTACGACTGGGGGTCACCCAGTGCTACTTGCCCCGAGTGGTTTAGGGAAGGGGTCACCCTCTGTGTGACCGGGATGAGCGGTCGTATAATTGGGCCACACCCATCAGGGGTGGAGGGCCTGTATGATTAGGGGTCAAGTGGTATGAGGAGGGGGTCACCTTCTGTGCGACCGGGATGAACGGTAGTATAATTGGGCCGCACCCGTCCGGGTGGAGGACCTGTTGTTTTGGGGGTCACCCAATACTGTTATAATAGTGGAGCCTGTTTACTGCCAAATTTTTTCCACCCTCCTCGGCAAGGAGGTATGTGGATCACCCCAGCCGTATCGTGGGTACCGTAGAGTCATATATATAATGATATAGCAGGGTATGAGCCTGCTTGCACTGCGACTCTTGAGCCTGTGGGGTCGCCCCTTATGGAGGGGTCCCTCTGTTAAATTCTGCACTGAGTGCAATATGGCTCCACTTGGGGTTCACCCAGCGTAAGGGGGTCACCCCTATAATAATAATGGCAGTAGTGTGTGTGAGGGGTCACCCCTGAATGAGAGGTATAACCTCTGTATAACCACTTAATAGCAGTGTAAAGTACCACATAAATTCCAGGTTTGCACACAATAAATGTCCAGTGCAGGATGGTTGAAACAGTTATTTGTCTTAAATATGCCAGTGACTGTTGAGCGGATCGTGTGAATCACGACCGCTAGGGGGCGCAAATGGCCGTCGTGGGTCTCGCGAGCGCGCCAAAACAACAGCGCGGTTCGCGAACACGATCGCGGCCCGCCGTCGTGAAATAGAGCCGCACAGTGAGTTATTCTAGCGGCCAAAAACCTCCATCCCCCATGCCCACCTCCCAGGGAACCCCTATGCCAACTCAGTGCCCTGAAAAAAACGTGCGCGGTCACGGTAAAGTGCCGCGATCGCGGGCAGGGCATAAGGATAGTAAAAGGAAGCAGTACAGGGTTGAGAGGATAGAGAGGGTAGAGGGTGAAACAAAGATAAAATGATGGAAACAATGCTTTGTATGATAAACAGTAATAGGTAATAATCTCTGAATGCAGTACTCTGACCTGTGCCTGTCTGGAAGCAGCAAAGAAAGAGGAATAGACATGCCCATCAAGGACTTATATACAGGCTATGTTGGCCTATGATTGGTTAAAAGTTTTGATTGATTGTCCTGTGCTGCTGGAGGCATAAATAAAGAAAGTTATGCAAAATAGGAAGCCTCCTGTCATGTGATAAGATTAAAGGTTCTGAGAGTTCCTTTATCTTGTCAGTTCAGAAGTAAATAAAACATACACTCTCATAACTAGAATGTCTACATTGTTCTACATTGTTCCACAGGGATATAATTTCTAATTAGTGGGGTAATAGCTGCTTGATCCAAGGAGACATCTGACTGCTATTTTGGGGTCAAGAAAGATTTTTTCCTAGTTTGTTGCAAAATGAGACATGCTTCAGACTGGGGTTTTTGCCTTCTTTTGGATCAACAGCAAAAACATATGTGAGGAAGGCTGAAATTCATGGACGCAAGTCTCTTTTCAGCTATGTAACTATGTAACTATGTTTACTATTCATATCCTACTTTAGTTTTGGACTGCATCCATAGTTCATAGTGGATATAAACAGAGTAATCTATACTCCCAAATATCACGGGGCTTATATTATATAGTAGCAAGGGGGTGGTATTGTTGATACTATGTTTAATATCAATTATTTCCTTCGATGCAAAATGTTATTCATATGCTGTATTATAGTACACACACTCAATGTGAGACTATTCATTTGGAGATTGGTTGAGTAAGAAATTATTTAGTTATTCCATTTTTCTTTTATACTTGCAATTACTAGATAGAAGACATGCATTAAAACATAATACACATAATTATCTGTTTCTTTCTTTAACATGCTTCTTAGCTCAAACATATTTACAACACATATCTTATAACACATTTTTTTAGTTAATTCAAAGACCTCATAGACTGTCTATTTTAGTCTTTCACAAAACACATATCTTGTGAAAAAAACACATTTCTGTTTAGCCTATTGTCAATTATTCACTCCTTTGTTCCTTCAAAAATATTAGCCAGTTGTATGACACTACAAGATGGTCTTAGCATTCAATGAGTGGGTGCAATGTATTTATTAAAATCATGTGACTTCTATTTTATTAACTCCTATAGAACCATATACATTAAGTATTGATTTTGTTAATAATGCATTGTATTATGGAGACAAAGTAAAAGCCTGTCAATTCACCAGTGAATCGTGAATGGTGGACCAAAGTCAGAACTGAAATCTCAACAATTCACCGGTTAGTGATTGTAGAATATTACATATTCTATATTCCCATTTATATTAGGTATGGATGTCAAATGGGTTATAAAGAACCGATGGTAATTTACTATGCTGTACCAAGAGTAGTCTAGAATGTGGATGTATAATGAAAGGCTTGAGGGACAAGACGCTTCATAAATTTCCTTATACGGACAGAGTTTTAGCTAAAAGTTCTGATTTCATTATAATTATTATTATTATTATTGCCATTAATATAGCGTCAACATGCTGTAGCACTTTACAATATTATGAGAGGATGGATTTTACTATAAATAGGACAATTACAAGAAAACTTACAGGAATGATAGGTTGAAGAGGACCCTTCTCAAACGAGCTTACAGTCTATCGGAGGTGGGGTATAAAACACATTAGGACAGGAAATAGCAATCAAATAAGGTGGGAGTGAAGAAGAGCTGGAGGAGAGAGTAAAGTGCTGCCCTTTAAGAGAGAGCAAGGGACAGGTATGTGAGGTAGAGGTTACTCTGGGAGGCAATAAGCTTTCCAAAAGAGATGGGTTTTTAGGCACTTCTTAAACGATTGAAGACTAGGGGAGAGTCGGATGGTGGTAGGCAGACTATTCCATAGGAAGGAAGCCAAGCGTGAATTGGCCATACCGATGCGAACAGCGGATAGGAGAAAGTCATGGACAGAGTGGAGAGACCGAGAAGGGGCATACCTATGGATCTGTGAAGAGATATAAGAGGGGGTAGAATTGTTCAGTTGGTATGTGTTAGCACTTTGAATTTACTCCTATAGGATACAGGAAGCCAATGTAAGGACTGACAGAGGGGTGAGGTGTGAGAGGACCGACGAGAGGAAAATCAGTCTGGCTATAAAAGAACAGTGGACAAAGAACAACTTTCTACTCTTTGACTGTTCCCCTGACTTTCTGGACAAAGGCGACTACTCTCCATCTAAGTTATCTCTCTCTGTAAAATTCTTAAGATGTACTATCTGTTTTTATGTATTATTGCTGTTTGCATTGTTAGTAGAGTAAATGTATATTTTTTATGAAGATCGCCAGATCGAGTATTAATATTTTTGGGTCATAAAGAAGTATATTATTACTATTAATACAAGTAGATATATACATAAAAGTACTTATTCTAATCACCCTTAACATATTCATATTTATTACATTGATTAATCATAACTGTATTTTCTCAGAAACTCTGGTACCAGAATTCAAAGTTAATTAAAAGAGAATTTCACATTAATGAAATTGAAAATTTGGAAAAGGCCACATTAGTCAAATTGAAAAACTTCTACAAGTCAGCTATTTTTTCACTTCATCTACTTGAATTTTAAATTCAAATGGCCTAAATTTGAAATAAAATGTAAATTCACTTTGTATTCACAAAGTATCACACCTTAGCATATAACTATTGGGCATTACATAGTTATATAGGTACATAGCTAAAAAGACACCTTCGTCCATCAACTTCAGCCTTTCCCACATCTATAGACATTGATAGAAAAGAAGGTAAAAATCCAGTTTGAATCACTTTCCAGTTTTGCAACAAATTAAAAATGATATTCTTGAAAATTATGTTTTTGCAAGTATTCATCTAGTTGCTGTTTAAACATCTGTACAGACTAATTCCATATTCTTATTGTTCTTACTGTAAAAAAATGCTTTCCTTTACATTAGACTAAATCTCCTTTCTTCCAGTTTAAATGCGTGACCACGTGACCGTGTGACCGTGTGACCACTTGACTGTGTGTCCTAGGCATAATCCTGTCTATGAATAGATTTCCAGACAATGTTTTGCATTTATTTGCTAAACTCCAAATTATAGAAGATTGAAACCTGAGGGGCAAAATCCATGCTAAATTTGGCAAGTTGTAACTATACATGAGTAAGAAAAGTTTTGTAAATGACATGTTTTAGCCTAAATTTTGCCATATGAATTTCAGTTTGCTACAATTCAGGATTAAATTACCCTTAATGGAAGCAAATTAGGGATAACAACACACGAAAGGGACTTGGGAATTGTTATAGACAACAAACTATGCAACAATGTGCAATGCCAATCAGCAGTGGCCAAGGCCAGTAAGGTATTGTCATGCATGAAAAAGGGCAGTCATTCTCGGGACAAGAATATCATTTTGCCTCTTTATAAATCACTGGTAAGACCCCATATTGAATATGCTGTGCAATTTTGGGCACCTGTTCTAAAAAAGGATATTATGGCACTAGAAAAAGTGCAGAGGCGGGCTACAAAATTAATAAAAGGAATGGAACATATCGGCTATGAAGAAAGATAAACATATTTAAACCTATTTAGTTTAGAAAAACGTCGCCTGAGAGGGGATATGATAACATTATACAAATATATTCGGGGCCAATACAAACCATTGTGTGGAAATCTATTCACAAACCGGACTTCACATAGGACACGAGGCCATGCGTTTAGACTGGAAGAAAGAAGATTTCGTCTAAGGCAAAGGAAAGGTTTTTTTACTGTAAGAACAATCAGGATGTGGAATTCTCTGCCTGAAGAAGTGGTTTTATCAGAGTCCATACAGATGTTCAAACAGCTACTAGATGCATACTTGCAAAAACAGAATATTCAAGGATACAATCTTTCAATGTAGGGTAATAATTGCTTGACCCAAGGATAAATCTGACTGCCATTCTGGGGTCAAGAAGGATTTTTTTTTCCTAGCTGGTTGCAAAATTGTGCTTCAAGGTGGGTTTTTTTGCCTTCTTTTGGATCAACAGCAAAAAACAAATGTGAGGTAGGCTGAACTTGATGGACGCAAGTCTCTTTTCAGCTATGTAACTATGTAAATGAATAACCATGAGCTTGTTTGTTCCACCTCTGCTAAATACTCTGATCGAGAGATGCACAATCCTTCTGGCATAAGTGCCCGTACAAATAGCCGGATTATTTACTGAAGTAAAAATTCTAAGTGAATTTCAGATTTAAAGCCAAAGTAGCAGAATTGGAATCTATATGACTTGGAGAATGCTTCCAGTTTGGCTATTTTTACCTTGAATGTGAAATTCACTTTAAATTGTAACATCAGTGAATAGCCCTGTAAATCGGATACCTGCCACCCTAAAATTTTTATACATCTTTGGGTACGAGTTGGTTCCTATTCATCTTTTCACTACATACAGCGAAATTGTCATCTTGGAGTAATCAACTTAAATTAACCTGAAATAATCTTTCTTCACTGACTTTCTTCCAAAATTTAGTTGCAGAGTCAAATTTTATTTCAAGATTTTATAAAGGGAAACTATAGTGCCAGGAAAACAAACTCTGTTTCCTGGCACTATAGCTCCCCTCTCTGTCAAGGCTTCCTCCCGCAGTGCTGAAGGGTTAAAAACCCCTTCAGTCTCATACCTGGGTCCAGCGCAGATGTCCCTCAGTGCTGGCTCAGCTCAGCCCACAGCAGATGTCGGCGGGGAAGACCTAATGTGCATGGGAGGAATTGGATCACTTTAGGATCTTCACATAGGAAAGCATTATTCAGTTCTTACTTCTGGGGATTTCGGCAATGCTGGAAGTCCTCATGCATTGTGTTAGGATGTCCAATGTTGTTTAGATTACCAAAAGTCTAGAGGAGGACTTAACCCTGCAAGGTAATTATTTCAGTTTATCAAAACTGCAATACTTACCACTGCAGGGTTAAGGGTGATGGAACTTGGCACCCAGACCACTTCAATGGGCTGAAGTGGTCTGGGTGCCTACAGTGTCCATTTAAGGATACATTTCTGCCTAAATAAATGAGAAATATTGCAAATTTATAAAGGATTAATTATTGACTCAAATTTCAATCTTCAGCAACTCTATTGACTTTCTATACTAAATATTGATTCAATTAATTTTATAACTGAATTGCAATATATAACATGTAATTGTAATGTTAAAAGAGTTCTCCGGCACTGCAGAATTAGACAGTTTTCTACAGCTGGATGATTCTACACTAAAATTTGCTAGTTGACTTTTAGCATAGAAGAAACCTCTGTTTATTACTGTGAAAAGGCCCAAAAGTATTTTTTGTTTAAATGGCTTAGTTTGTTTTAAATCTAATTTTTTGCACACTGGACATGGTTATAAAATTAGGTTTGCTATTAATAACCTGAAATAATGAATGTGCCAAGCAAAACAAATGCAGAGATCCAGGAACAGTGTATTTTTATAAGTTGCATAATTAATTGGCTAGTAGCTGTCTAGCACTTTACAACGTGACCGTTACAATATAAATCACCTGTCAATTGTGAAAAATAGGACACATGTTGGCAGTGCAGATGAAACAAGTACTCAGAGTTTAAGGATCAGTAGGTAAACTTACAGATCATATACAGTTTTGACTCCTGACTTGTGTTTTCTTTTCAATTACTGCACAAAAGCTTAGTTAAAGTGCTGGGCTTATGGAAGATCCTGGAAGTATCTATCCTCCCACTTACATAGCAGCAACCTGGCAAGTGAAGAAGTTAGCCGAGATGAAAGTACAGTAAAGCCGTTTGATGCTCGTACAAAGAAAGGATAACAGTAAATGAAGTCTATGAAATGCACATTTAGAAAACTGCTGATATTTTCAACTTTTTCTCAAATTGGTGGTGTCTTAATATTCTCTTTGGAGAAATATTGTAAAAAAAAATGTAAGCGTAAAGGGAAATGTTTACAAATCAACATTTTGTTTATTAATAATAGTACAATAGTGTGCTCATTGTATATCTCTCTTTACATCTATCTATCTATCTATCTCTCTATCTCTCTATCTGTCTATCTATCTGTCTATATATTAAAAAGTCCTTAGATTGGAGCAGGTCAATGTAAAAGAGCTTACAAAAGATGAATTAATTCTCTACCATTTGTCTGGTATTCTGGGAGTGCCAGACCTGGTATATGAACTACCCCTTACTCCTGATGTCTTGTATACACTGTATAAGCCCTTCAACTGTTACATGTGCATGCAGAACCCATGGATTCTTTATAATAATTCTTGATCTATTTTTTTTAACAATTTGGTGGGTCTTCAACTCAGTTTTAAACAATGACTACTTCAGTGATCTGGAGTCTATATGTGCAGCATTTCTGTTTGAAATGCTGTCATAAAGAGTGAAATGTCTTAACTTCAGAGAATTGTCAATCACTTCATATTCATCACTCCTTTTGTATGTAAACTCATTACAGACATGCAATTCTTGTTTCACTACTACTTGAACGTTATCAATGTTTAAAAACAACACACACACATACTACATACTATTGCAGGTGTTCTACTTATCATCTGCCCTGAACAGACTTCCTAATTACATTATTACAACTACAGAAAATAAAATGCTGCATAGTTTCATGTGCCGGCCATTGTTCTAGGGTATGTTTTCAGAACTGACTACTCTCTACATGATCTGGATCATGATCTTTTCTTTAACTTTTTCCCATATTCATGATTCATATTATGCTCCTTTGCCATGCGTTCACATCAAATGTGCTGAAATTAATTTTTATGTCTGCCACTCACCATAGCCCTTGATGACCTTTATCCTTTTATCCCATCGATAAGATTAAAACAAATATTGTTTATTATTTTATTTTGTATTTACTTGATATTTGATTTGTATTTATTTTTTGGTATATGATAACTTGGTATATGATAACTTCATGATTCTATATTTTTAATTTCGAAACCAATTATTCGTTCTGCACTCAATTCTGCGGAGACTTTACTATTTAGGTTTTTACTGCACAGCCATTTGTGATAAAACAATATATAATTATGTAATAGTTACAGTATTATCTTTTGAATAAGGCTTTCACAAGGTATTATATCTGATTGAGGCACTGGGGTAGTTACGTAGTACAGTTGAAAATATGTAGTTTTCTGGAAAACATAACTTGTTTAAAGGAATTTCAGTATTTCTTTGAAAAAGTTAAACATATTTTGTTCTTGTGTTGTAATGGTAGTTTTAAGGGCTCATATCCTTAGTGACCCATACGATTAAAACACTTAACTCATCCTAAGGTACTACATTTCACTTGGGACTTTTTTAATTGTACCACATTGTTTTAATTGTCTTAAAAGGCTTCTTGGAAATGTGTTTCATTTACTGTAACACCACTGGGACTATTTCCTATATATGTAATTGTGGAGAATTGATATCAGAATTGCAAATATCAGTCCAAACATGGGAAGTGGAAAAAATTTACTCAGTATTTTACTAACTCAACTATTAAGACTATCAACAAAAGGGATAATGTGTTATACAGATTATGGGGTGACCTGTCAATATTTGTATTTTGGGTAGTTTTTGCAGTAAACACACATTTTAAAAGACTACTAAAGTCACCCAGGCCATTTTATCTCAACAAAGTATCCTGGGTAACTTTAGTAGTCAATTAATAATTTACTGGTCCAATCCTTTTAACCCCACAATGTAAAAGGGTAAGCATCCACTACGGATGTGCATGGGCAAAAAATTAGGTTCGGTTCGTAAATTCGGGTAAGTAAAAGAATTTGTCTGCTTCGACAATTCAGACCAATGGCATTCGGTTCAGTTCGTCACTTCGGAACTTCGGCACTTCGGCACTTCAGCTCATCGGCACTTCGGAACTTGTGGTGGCAGTCCTGGCACTGGGAGGCAGGAGCCCTATAGATGTGTAAGTGGTTGTGGTGGCAGTCCAGGCACTGGGAGGCGGAAGCCTTATAGATGTGTAAGTGGTTGTGGTGGCAGTCCTGGCACTGGGAGCCCTATAAGCCCTGTAAGGGGTTGTGGTGGCAGTCCTTGCACTGGGAGCCCCCTGCACAGTAATGCCCAGACTGCCACTACAACCACTTACACATCTATAGGGCTCCCAGTGCCAGGAATTAGCTTATTGGTCAAGATTCCGGTTATCATTCACATAATTTTCCTTCTTGTTTCTCTTGTTTTGCCACTTTTCAGAAATCTGAAGCACTTCAGAACTTCTGAGATTTGGAACTTCGGCAATTCGGCACTTTGGCTTGGTTTGGCAGTTCGGAACTTCGGCACTTTGGCATCTGAATGTCCAAATTTCACGAAATTCGTTCGAACATACACTCGGAACTAAACGAATTGCACATGTCTAGGAGCCACTTTTATGTCTTCTGCGGCACAGAGTAAAACTCGGTCACATGATACTCTAGTCCCCATAGTAAAGAATTGATACAAATATAAAACAAGTCCCCAATGTTCTCTGTAAGGAGCATTGGATTGGACAATAATGGACAAGGCCATGATGTCACAGGAGGAGAGGGGTAAGCAGCACATAGAGAGGTAACTAAAACTCTTTATTTTATTATTTATTTTTTTCCATAACTAGCGACAGGGATTCTAAAGCATTAGGAATACAGGTTTATAAATCCTAATGCTTAAACGACACTATAGTCATCAGAACAACTACAGCTTCTTGAATTTGTTCTGGTTTGTAGAATCATTACCTTCAGGCTTTTTGCTGTAAACACTGTATTTTCAGAGAAAATGCAGTGTTTACATTACAGCCTAGTGATTAGTGATGTCGTGAACATGAAATTTTCGGTTCGCAAATGGCGAACGCGAATTTCGGCAAATGTTCGCGAACTCGCGAACCGGGCGAACCGCCATAGACTTCAATAGGCAGGCGAATTTTAAAACCCACAAGTTGTTTCAAGGGGACTAACACCTGGACTGTGGCATGCAAACTCCGATCCGCAGCTGCATCTTGCAGCCGCTTAGTAGATAACTCCCTAATTCCCACGGTATTAGAGAGCTATCTACTAAAATGCTGAAAGACCTAAATTGGTCTTTCAGCCACATTTACTAATACTAAGTAAAGATTACTTAGTATTAGTAAATTCTGCCCCTACTCGCTATGAAGCGAGTAGGGGCATGTCTAGTAAGCAGTGAGCAGCTCACTGTAAAAAAACAAACAAACAAAAAAAACCTATTGCCCCCACCCCTGGGCGGCGGGTGGGGGCCATAAAGATAATGAGGGGGGGGAACTACTGTCCTCCCCCAGCCCCCACCCCTGCGCAGTGGGTGGGGGCCATAAAGATAATGAGGGGGGGGACCTACTGTCCTCGCCCCCGCCCCCACCCCTGCGCGGTGGGTGGTGGCAAATAAATCACAATGGGGGGGACCTAAGGTCCTCCCCCCTGGCCCCCACCCCTGAGCGGCGGGTGGGGGCCCTAAATACTAAAAAGGGGGGGACCTAAGGTCCTCCCCCCTGGCCCCCACCCCTGAGCGGCGGGTGGGGGCCCTAAATACTAAAAGGGGGGGGGACCTAAGGTCCTCCCCCCCTGGCCCCCACCCCTGAGCGGTGGGTGGGGGCCCTAAATTGGAATAAGGGGGGGACCTAAGGTCCTCCCCCCTGGCCCCCACCCCTGAGCGGCGGGTGGGGGCCCTAAATACTAAAAAGGGGGGGCACCTTTAACTAAGTACCTGTGAAAAGAAAAAAAACCAACTTACCATTCGATGTTTTCTTTCTTCTAAATCTTCTTTTTTCAGCCCCAAAAAAGGCCAAATAAAAAACCATAATAACCGACGCAATTAAAAAAAACAAAAAAATACCGAGCGCAAAAAAAAAAATAATCCATCTTCACCCGGTGAGGGCTCCGCGCAGACTGAGCTCTGCAGGGCGGGGGAAGGCTTATAAAGCCTTGCCCCGCCCTGCAATTAGGCTCAGAGCACTCTGATAGGTGGGTTTAAGCCATCCAATCAGAGTGCTCTGACAGGTAAATGAAGAGACTGACAGGTAAGTCTCTACATTTACCTGTCACAGCACTCTGATTGATTGGTTTGAAATCCACCAATCAGAGTGCTCTGTGTCATTTTACACAGCTTGGGAAAGTTCTTTGGAATTTTCCCACGCTGTGTAATTTGACTCATAACTCTAATCCACCAATCAAAGAGTTATGAGTCAAATTACACAGTGTGGGAAAATTCCAAAGAACTTTCCCACGCTGTGTAAAATGACACAGAGCACTCTGATTGGTGGATTTCAAACCAACCAATCAGAGTGCTGTGACAGGTAAATGTAGAGACTTACCTGTCAATCTCTTCATTTACCTGTCAGAGCACTCTGATTGGATGGCTTAAACCCACCAATCAGAGTGCTCTGAGCCTAATTGCAGGGCGGGGCAAGGCTTTAGAAGCCTTCCCCCGCCCTGCAGAGCTCAGTCTGCGCGGAGCCCTCGCCGGGTGAAGATGGATTTTTTTTTTTGCGCTCGTTTTTTTTTTTTAATTGCGTTGGTTATTATGGTTTTTTATTTGGCCTTTTTTGGGGCTGAAAAAAGAAGATTTAGAAGAAAGAAAACATCGAATGGTAAGTTTTATTTTTTTTTACAGGTACTTAGTTAAAGGTCCCCCCCTCATTATTTTTAGGGTGAGGGGGGTAGGTAGGGGGTTAATTTTTTTGGGGGGGGGAGGGGGTGACTAGGGGTTTTGGGACCCCTAGTCACCTGGGACACACACACATTTTTTTAGGGCCCCCACCCGCCGCTCAGGGGTGGGG